>JARFJB010001084.1:1727500-1877500 GCA_036346205.1 Vesta saturnalis | reverse complement strand
GTGCTTCCTGAATAATACTACTTAATAATTGGTATTTTTTCTTCAGTGGAATACATGAGTATTGTGTCGGACTTGCAAACACACTGGTTTTCAATTCTCGTAGCAATTGAACGTATCATTGGTACTAGCCTACTCAAAAGACGCATGCATGGCATCAGCGATTTTAGTTTTGTTGTATATTCTATCTCATTTAGCACGTGATTGTACTGTCTTTGTTTTACTTACTACTAGTCAGACCCGCGATAATATGATAATATCTTTCCATACCTGTATATATATATATATATATATATATATATATATATATATATATATATATATATATATTATGTATGTATATATAAAGTTTTTGGGAATGTTTATGTTAAGATAAAAAACGATCAATATTTTAGCCATATTACTCTAGCGGTTTTTGCGTTAACCTCCTTCAAAAACATATACGATCACGTAGCCTTAAAATCATTTGCAACTACAGTTGTCATTTAAGACGTGTAAAACACATTACAAAAAGCTTCTTTAATTGAATCACGATGCCTCGAGTGCGAAGACGCCAACATTTTCGACAGTTAAGCGGGTTTGATAGGGGTCGAATTGTGGGCTTACGAGACGCTGGTTTGTCTATGATAGATATAGCCGATAGAACGCAACGGAGTTTAAACACTGTGGCAGTTTGTGTTCGGTTATGGAACCAAGAGGTACGTACACGTAGAGCGAGAGGTACAGCACGTCATAGAAGAACAACAGAAGCCGAAGATCGCTGTCTTAGAGTATTGGCTTTACGGGACCGCTTCTCGTCTACACGGGCAATTTCAGACCAGTGGTTTGCAGAACATGGAAGGGCGATTGAGATGCGAACTGTTTATCGCCGGATAAGAACCTTTGGACTCTTTTCATGCCTTCCCATTTTGTGCTACCACTGACTCTTGGACACCGACGTGATCGTTTAGCGTGGTGCAGAGAATTGGCAAATTGGGACCAAGAATGGAATTCAATTGTCTTCAGTGATGAGTCCAGATTTTGTTTGGGCATGCATGACGGTCGTGCAAGGATGAGAAGACGTCGTGGTGAAAGATCCCCAATCTTCTGTGGAAAGACATGTGCACCACACAGTTGGAGTTATGGTATGGGGGCTATTGCTATTGGAAGTAGGTCACCTTTAGTCTTCATTAGAGGTAACATGACCGCTGCGCGCTACATCCAGGAAATTGTTGAACCCCATATCGTACCGTATGTTCAGACCATCCCCAAAAGCACATTCCAACAAGACAACGCACGACCTCATGTTGCTAGGGCTTCTTTGGCTAATTTTGAGTCCAAGTAAGTTACTTTGTTGCCTTGGTCACCGAGATCTCCCGATCTTTCACCCATCGAGCACGTCTGGGATATTATGGGAAAAATATTACTCCATTTACCCCACCCCCACAAGCCCTAGTGGCTCTGCAGCATGAGTTACAGATAGCGTAGAATGAGATACCTCAGGAGGAAATCGAGTATTCCCAGACGTGTTAATGAGTACATAAGACATCGTGGTGGCGCAACACATTATTTATTTGTTTTGAAAAAGTTAACAGTTTAATTTTTATATATTTATTTTATATAATATATATATATAATATATTAAATATAAATATATATTATATATATATATATATATATATATATATTATATATATATATATATATATATATATATATATATATATATATATATATATATATATATATATATATATATATATATACAATAAGCAAACTACGCAACATAACAATAAAAGGAAATTGAAAACTTTTAACTTATAAACGCACGATCATAGGGGAGTAACTAAAACGGACTAATACTATTCACATACTTATACTTATACATTTAACGTGTTTAAAAATCAATAGCTAGTTATGGTAGCAGAAGTTCATATGCTTGTCCCTTTCGTTTTATCCAGTTTTCCTGATTACTGCTATTGGAATTATGACACAAAAATATATGAAATGATGTCGGAACATGAAATTTAATACTACAAACTTTGCATAAAACCCATTAACGGAATACTTTAGCCACTTAGGAAAGCAAACCAAATTATCAATACATTTTTGTTTTTATCCCCCAATTATAATTAATGTATTTACATAATAACGTTATGCTTTTGCTAATGCTTAAGTTTTAATATTAAATTATTTGTTAATTACTACATTTTCTAATTTCTAAATTCCTTTAATAAAGTCTTAATGAAAGCAAAGAAATTGTTTTAAATTACCCACGATGAAGAATATCAAAAAGAGAATATATTAATGCGGCATTTTTGGTTACCTACAATCTTTACTTAAGATGTACCCTTTTTTGTCCACAACAAATGCAAATTGTGTATTTCCACGAAACCGATAAACTCCTCTTATAAACTATACTTACTTATGTACATAAATCAATAATAGGTATAATCGAAATTATTTTGAATATTATGAAGTAAAACTTTTTTACATAGGTATGCTGACATTCTATTTAAGGAAACTTGAGTACCTATCCAGACTAACAATACTTATAGTTAGATGTACACAAAAATAATTAAATAAGTGTTTAAATTATAAGACGAACAAATAACATGGAGTGAAGTGTTAAAATAAAACGAATGTGAACGTTATAAGGTCAAACACACTGTAAGTCTAATATCTTAGATACGAGACGAGGACATTCTACAATAACTTCATTTAAACAAACGTCTGGTTTATTAGCATATATATATATATATATATATATATATATATATATATATATATATATATATATATATATATATATATTTATATATATATATACTGATTCCTCAGTATAAATTATCAAATGCATACATTTTAGAATCACGAAAGATAGCTGATTATAAATATGCAATAATATAAAGGGTGTTTTATTTGAAAAAATTAACAGTGATAATCCTGAAAGTTTAAATTTTCATATTTAAGAATTACCGGTTACAGTTATTTTCCTGAAAAGACGATCGTGTAATTTTGTACCTGTATTTGCTTTCAGTACTGTAGTTTTAAACGGTAAAGAGGGTTTGTGATGATTGTCTCTTCGTACGTTTTTCAATTTCTGTTTAATTTCTGTAGTTGAAGTTGGGATTTTAAGAACTAAACATGTAGACGAGCAGCAGGTCCAAGGGTTGCACGATATCGCTAGATTGGTTAGTGTGGTCTAGGAGTCGGTTACGGAAATGCTTGATAGTTGTTATGATATTAATGCTGTATACAAGGTGATTCATTAAGCATGGCCTATTAGACGAATATGAAGAACTACTCACATTCGAATTCCGTGGTGATCTTCCTTTTAAAAATATTTTCAAACATTTGGCACCACCCTTACCATGGGCTTCTTAATATTGGGTCTCCGATTTTCTGAGCTCGGTAAAGGCTGCCGGTTACATTTTCCTTCATCCTTAATCTATTCTAATCCTTATTCTTCCTTCTCGCCCTCACTGTCTTCCTATCGGATTAAAAGTCCCAAATTAAAAAATAAGATGGCTGTGGTTTCTAAATTCCGGACGTTAAAATTTTTCCCCATTCATATGTCCGGGAGGGCAGGGTCCAAGCGACCACGGTCATCGAAAGTATCAACTTTCTGATTCACTACTGCAACATCCGCGGTATCAGATCTAATCTTAATGCTATTCACCAACATCTTGAAGAATTACAACCTGATATTTTGTTTCTATCTGAAACGCAAGTCTTCTCTGAAAGCTCCGAGTCACCCGACTTACAATTATCTGATACTCTTCTGATCCTAAAAGATAATAAAATGTACGATTATAAATTTGTTGAAATACGTGGAAGACAAGTACAATATTTTTTGCTTAGAGTTAACTTCTGTGGGCGTATTTTAAATATTCTTCAATAACACCCAAATTTATTAAAAAAATATTATTTGGACCGGTGAAGCAAAGTATTCAGAAGATGATGTGTCTTATAAACATAATATTTTGAAACCATGAAAATCCTTACGCTAATCGAGCACGAGGGTTTCAAATTAAACTTAGTGTTAACGTGCTCATCCTTCTCTTGGACAACCAAGTGCGTTTTTACCTGATGAGCATTTGAATTCGAAATGCTATTTGAATTCGTGTTATCAAATGGATGGGGCTATAGCACACCGTTCTCATGAAGTAGCTGAGCAGTTAAACCAGATGTTTGTAAATCAGTGAATGGGGCGAAATGGTCCATTACGTTGGCTTTCAAGATACCCCTGCTGATTTTTATCTATGAGGAAAAATTAAAACTCAAGTTTATTCTAAACTAGTGCATGCACGACTAGATTTATTAAATCGTTTGAATGCTACAACTGGATCAATGTTAAACCGAATTCAATATTGTTTGACCGCGAACGGACATCGTATTGAACAGCATTTAGGCTAATAAAAATATTTGTTCTTCTTTTATAATTGACAGCTGTTTATGCAATACAAGTTATGTTATTATTTATTTGTATATTTCTTTATTTATCAAAGCCAATTTGACTGATGAAAATCTAAAATTTGTAACAAATGTTCAAAAATGATTAATAGCACAAAACCAACAGAGATAGGTATAGGAAATGCTTTTGCAAATCGAAGCAGAATTCAATTCTGTATCAAAATATATATTTACATACAGGATCTTCTATTTAAAGAAATAAAGTTTTGAGCGTTTGAAATTGACATAATGTGGAATAAAATTTTGAGCGAACTGGACTTAATTACACATATTTGTAGGTATATTCGGAAAGAGTAGTGTCTATTATAGATTGGTAAAATTGCGTAGCTTAGACCTTATTCGGGTTGTAAATGCATAATTTTAAATGATCGACCTTTTTTGGCGGACACAAGACAACACTGAGTTTTGTTAGCATTAAATTTAACTAGATTATTGCTTCCCCATTCGAGAATACGTTGAATGTCTTTGTTGATTGAATTTGCCATTTCAGCTTTAATTCCTTGATTTGACGTAGAAGGTGGATTATCACTATGAGTAGACTGAGATGACCTACAGTGAAGAGTGCTATCGTCAGCAAAGCAATGGATGGGGTTAGTTGTTGAAGAAATAAGGTCATTTATGTACAGCATAAAAAGTGTAGGCGCTATAACGGATCCCTGTGGCACGCCTGCGTTAATGCTAACTGCTCTTGAAAAAAAGCCATCAACTACGCCACGTATTCGTCTTTTATCACGGAAACTACAAACCCAGTTAATGAGCGTATCATTTAACCCAAACCAGGTGAGTTTGGCAAGTAAACACTTATGCCAAACTTTTTGCTTTTGAGATATCTAGCGACCACGGTCATCGAAAGTATCAACTTTCTGATTCACTACTGCAACATCCGCGGTATCAGGTCTAATCTTAATGCTATTCACCAACACCTTGAAGAATTACAACCTGATATTTTGTTTCTATCTGAAACGCAAGTCTTTTCTGAAAGCTCCGAGTCACCCGACTTACAATTTCCTCAATACCACCTTCACTCTAACTTTCGATATAAAGGAGGCGTATGTGCCTACATCAAGGACAGAATTGCTTGCAAGAGGATTTTTTCGTTAGAAAATAAAAATTTTGGCATGATTTGGTTTAAACATTCTGGTCCTAATTTTGTGAAATTCTACTGTTGCATTTATAGGTCTCCTAATGACCGTAACTTCCAAGACTTCTTCGATTACCTTAGTATGAAAGTTGACTACCTCCTGTATGAGTTTCCATCTTGCGATATCTCAATTGTAGGCGATTTCAATGTTCATAACTCTAATTGGCTTCAGTTTTTATCTACTACAAATCCTGCTGGTCATAGTGCAGAAACATTTGCTCCACATCGTCTAGATCTCTTTCTTACATCAAACCCTCTTGTTTATAAGACTTCCGTTCTTTCGCCTTAGGTCTTTCTGACCATTGTCTAATAGAAATCATTTCTACTGTACCTAATTCCACTGTTGTTCGCAAAACCGATAGAATCTTGTGGTGTTTTAAGTCAGCTCGATGGAGTAATTTACGGGATTTCTTTGCAACCTTTCCATGGCGTGAATATTGTTTTAAGTCGTCCTCTTCTTCGGACATCGCTTTTTCAGTAGCTGAAGTCATCCTCATGGGAATGGAGTTATACATTCCCAAAAAACAGTACAGTATAGGTCATTCACATTCCCAACCCTGGTTCAATAAGGCTTGTGCTGATGCAATATCTTTAAAAAATAAATATTACATTAAATGGAAATCTAATAAATCGGTCGACAGTCATGTAGAATACGTTGGTGCTAGAAATATCTGCAAAAGTGTCATCACTAAAACCAAAAAGTTGTTCGAACAACGAAAATGCAATGAACTAGCTACATCTCCTTAGGCAGTCGTAAATTTTGGTCTTTAGCTAAAGCCATTAGTAAAAACTTTGGAACATCTTCATTTCCCCCGCTGACATCTATTGACGAATAGGTAGTGGCTGATTCTGTAGACAAAGCCAATGTTTTTTGTGGATTTGTTTGCATCAAACTCGTGTCTCAACGATTCTGGAAAAGATGTGCCCCTAGTCAACTCTCCTTCGTACGCTATGAAACAAATTCATTTGCGGTACAAGCTCCTGGAATCAATCATCAGTAGGCTTGATCTCAATAAGGCGACTGGCCCAGACGGTATCCCAGCTACTGTCTTTAAGAAATGTTCCCCCGAACTAGTACCAGTCCTATCTAAGCTCTACACGATCTCTATGTCCTCTGGGGAATTCCCTTCATCATGGAAGTTGGCAAATCTTTAACCTATTCCCCAAAAAGGCTATAAGACCGATCCCTCAAACTACCGACCAATTGCCATCACTTCCATTTTGTCTAAAATCGTGGACAAATTCATCAATCCGCAACTGCTCACGCTCCTTGAAACTAACAAACTCCTTAGTGACCACCAATATGGGTTTAGGCAAAGTCGTTCAACAGGTGATCTTCTTTCATATGTGACCCAAGTTTGGAACAATACAGTAGAGCAGTCCGCTAAAACGGTTGTAGTCGCTTTAGATATCTCAAAAGCAAAAAGTTTGGCATAAGTGTTTACTTGCCAAACTCACCTGGTTTGGGTTAAATTATACGCTCATTAACTGGGTTTGTAGTTTCCGTGATAAAAGACGAATACGTGGCGTAGTTGATGGCTTTTTTTCAAGAGCAGTTAGCATTAACGCAGGCGTGCCACAGGGATCCGTTATAGCGCCTACACTTTTTATGCTGTACATAAATGACCTTATTTCTTCAACAACTAACCCCATCCATTGCTTTGCTGACGATAGCACTCTTCACTGTAGTTCATCTCAGTCTACTCATAGTGATAATCAACCTTCTACGTCAAATCAAGGAATTAAAGCTGAAATGGCAAATTCAATCAACAAAGACATTCAACGTATTCTCGAATGGGGAAGCAATAATCTAGTTAAATTTAATGCTAACAAAACTCAGTGTTGCCTTGTGTCCGCCAAAAAAGGTCGATCATTTAAAATTATGCATTTACAACCCGAATAAGGTCTAAGCTACGCAATTTTACCAATCTATAATAGACACTACTCTTTCCGAATATACCTACAAATATGTGTAATTAAGTCCAGTTCGCTCAAAATTTTATTCTACATTATGTCAATTTCAAACGCTCAAAACTTTATTTCTTTAAATAGAAGATCCTGTATGTAAATATATATTTTGATACAGAATTGAATTCTGCTTCGATTTGCAAAAGCATTTCCTATACCTATCTCTGTTGGTTTTGTGCTATTAATCATTTTTGAACATTTGTTACAAATTTTAGATTTTCATCAGTCAAATTGGCTTTGATAAATAAAGAAATATACAAATAAATAATAACATAACTTGTATTGCATAAACAGCTGTCAATTATAAAAGAACAAATATTTTTATTAGCCTAATTGCTGTTCAATACGATGTCCGTTCGCGGTCAAACAATATTGAATTCGGTTTAACATTGATCCAGTTGTAGCATTCAAACGATTTAATAAATCTAGTCGTGCATGCACTAGTTTAGAATAAACTTGAGTTTTAATTTTTCCTCATAGATAAAAATCAGCAGGGGTATCTTGAAAGCCAACGTAATGGACCATTTCGCCCCATTCACTGGTTTACAAACATCTGGTTTAACTGCTCAGCTACTTCATGAGAACGGTGTGCTATAGCCCCATCCATTTAATAACACGAATTCAAATAGCATTTCGAATTCAAATGCTCATCAGGTACAAACGCACTTGGTTGTCCAAGAGAAGGATGAGCACGTTAACACTAAGTTTAATTTGAAACCCTCGTGCTCGATTAGCGTAAGGATTTTCATGGTTTCAAAATATTATGTTTATAAGACACATCATCTTCTGAAAACTTTGCTTCACCGGTCCAAATAATATTTTTTTAATAAATTTGGGTGTTATTGAAGAATATTTAAAATACGTCCACAGAAGTTAACTCTAAGCAAAAAATATTGTACTTGTCTTCCACGTATTTTAACAAATTTGTAATCGTACATTTTATTATCTTTTAGGATCAGAAGAGTATCAGATATTCTACTCGTGCTAGAATTCACGGATAGATGAATGTGGATTGTCTTCAAAATAAACTATTACATCAGCATTATTGTTTTCACTTCTAATTGTGCACTTTCTTCTCATTTTTGGTAATTTGACAGAGCCGTTAGCCAAAAACTTTCAAGTTTTATGAATTTTTTTTAGACAGGCAAATGTGGATATCTGTCATTGCTATTTAGAACAACAAAATACAAAAACACGGGACAATATTACTAATAATTAATTCGTCACTAACAGTCGTGGACGACAATCGGTTGGTGTGACCTTATATTACCTAAAATGTCGCGGAACCCATTATAATGTTACATTGTTTTTGATTGTCATCTGTTTCAAATTTTAGATTCACTCCTAGACTAATTAAGAGTTACACGTCATTGTAGAGCTGATAACGTGACTTGACTTTCTTTCTGTGAGGATGTCAATCTTTTATCCAATTTTAGGTTTTTACATGGATTTATGGTATAAAACTTGCTTTCAAAGATGATGGTGTTCTAACCTAGGGACTCGGAGATGTTAATATTAGACCCGCTTGTTCCTACCTTAGGTTTTCATTCTTTCTGTTTTGAACCATCCGTTTAACACTGTGTGGAATTCCTCTTAAAGGTGGGCTGCTTCTGTTCTTATTCCTAACTGTGTTTGTGGTTAATGCGATATGGTATGCTAAGGTTGTATTTTATAGTCATAATATCGAGAATGGGCCATTCCTTTTTCTGAGAATTGTTATTTTGTTAAAGTTTTTAGCCATCATACCTCTGCAGCATACGTCTACATAGGTAAGGTATTCGCTTCAAATCATTTTTGGCGTTAAGTCCCAATTTGTTCTCTGCAGTCTTCTGCAGACATGGGTTGATATTGTCATCTTTTTACCAGTTTTTGCAAACAATTGTTTCCCGTTAACTTTTGGTCATTACTCCTAAATATTTGACCTCATTTCTGAGGCCACTGGTGGTATCCCCTCACTTACGTTCACCATATTTCGTCTCATAAAGAGGACCACCTCTACCAGGGACTGGATTTATACTCTATTTCTGTGCACCTACGCTATGTGACGCCCAGAGCTGCGTGCAACCGTTTTCATACTATTGGATCGTATTTGTCCAGCATTACGATAGCTGGGTCGTGATCATAACGCTAAGTATCGAATCGAATGTTTGTCTGTATAGCTAGTGAATCATCGATAACAAGCGACCAAAGTATGGGTCACAACACTTCTCCTTGAGAGCATCCCTTCTCAGCCACCGCTGTGACCAACTCCAAGAAATCTTGGTGTAGTTTTCCTGCTCATCCGCATAGACTTGATCTGACTTTTGCTGTTGAGCTGAGTCCTTTATTGTCTGTTTCATTTTCTATGACTTCGAGTGAGATGTTAAGAAATGCATCCGCCTTGTCCGCAAATGCGCATACATCCACTTCGTTCGGCAAAAGCTTCTGGAGTTCCCTATTCCACCAAGGCACGTTAACCTCTTCGGTTTTGTGGAGCAGCTGGTTTCACATGCCTTTTGTATGAGTTTGTGTAGATCGTTTGAGTTTTCTTTTGTGGTTTCTATGATTTCTACTATTTGATGGATCTGTTCAACCTCAAATTTGTAAAATCGAAAGCGCCATGTTAAAGTACTTCTGCCTTGTGCAACGGTGTATGTCCTCCCTATGTTTGCTATTTCAGGTGAAGTTGACTTAACGTATTCTATCAAACACTCGCCCCTCTTCTTCGTGTCTCAGTAGCTCTATTCTAGGAGATTCGCTCTAGCAAAAGGTTCATATTCCCTGTGTGCAATGGATAATAGGCGCCTTCACGTCTGCCTTACAAACCTTCACTGAGTACTCCGGAAAGTAGCCGAGGCTACTATGGTTTATTTCCCCTTATGAAGGTCAGTGTTGGTCACGCCACTACGACCAGATCCCTGAATACAAATATTGTTAATAAAGTGTTTTACTAAGGTTTTAGGAGCATTACCAGTCTTGAGACCAGCGTCCTGTAGGTGTGTGGTTCTGGAATGATCCCAATCGCCACGTTGGTTATGGCACATATGCACAGCGTGCGTCGAAAGTTGGTTTGCTGTACTACAGATTTTCATCGCCTATGGCAGCATAGAAGACCGACTAGGATTTACGGCTATCTGAGCGGACAGCTAGCTAGGAGAGCATGGTGTCTGTTGGAATATTCCCTTTGGCCTTTTCTTCATTGCTATCTGAGGGCCATTTGTGCCAAGCTGGACGATATGACACCAAGTAATTTCTCCGGTTGTTAGCGACCGTGGCTTCTTCTTACGGCCAACATCGGCTTTAGGCTTTATAAAGGTTTTAGGCTGTTGTAATGTATCCGAAGTTGTAACTGGCTTTGAATGCCTTGCCTTCCAAGTTCTTAAGTTAGTATAGCCTTTAATGGCGTTAAAACTGTACTTAATTCCCATCATTAGTAGTTTTAAAAATGATTATGTGTAGCATATGGTCGAAAAATTTGCAAGGTGTAGGTGTAATCTGCATTTACACTATAGCGCATTTCAAAATTACGTTAAAAATTCTAACAAAGCTAGTAATCGTTTAATGTCTTCCCTTGGGAATGCAAAAATAAATATGGAGAAGTCAACTTTTTAACATGCACAAAGCAGAATAGTTAGTGGAACGTTTTAAAAGATTTGAATGAATGAACATTTTCATTTAGACTAATTGGGAAAGAACTGATCATATTTTTTATTTATTACCTTAGTACTTGACCTGCAAAACGAATAAAATTCAATAGTTTTGCCCTGTAAGACGTTAATGTTATGAGGGTTGCTGTTTATACAGGGTTATTACAAATGATGTTCATGATTTCAAGTGTACATAAATCTGGTTTCATACCAGGTGCCAAGAATTATAAATGTTGGATTTGGGAACCCCTTATAATACGACAGATGTCAAGCCTGTAATCAAGCTCTTGCCATACTTCGTTAAGGGTATCTTGGTCGATCGTTTCGATGGCTCTGGTAAGTCGTTGTTGGATCTCAGGTATGCTTTCTGGTAATGGTGGCGTATATACTTCATCTTTGATGTATCACCACAAGAAAAAATCACAGGAGTGATGTCTGGAGATCTTGGAGTCCAGTTTAAGAGTGCACCATGATTTGGATCAGAACGACCGATCCATCTCTAAGCCAGCCGGATTTGAAGTTCAGTCCTAACACCCAAGCTGTTATGTGGAGGTGCGCCGTCTAATTACGGAATGAAATTTGTTGTAATTGTGATAGAAGCCATTCCATCATGTCCAAGAAAATTATTCCATTTATTGTTTGTCTAACAAAAAAAGGTCTGCACACTTTGATGTAAGTGATAGCATAAAACACATTAACTTTCGGAGAATCGAGCAAGTGCTCGATGAAGGTGTGTGAGTTCTCCGAGGTCCATATTCTGACATTATGTCTGTTCACTTTACCACACAAGTGGAATGTGGCTTCATCACTAAAGACTAAATATTTTACAAAGTTTTTTTCTTCCTCAAGGCCTGCATGATCTCACAAAAAGAAAGCCTTAGAATATTGTCATTTGGTTTTTATGCTTGAACCAGCTAAAGTTTGTAAGACTTGAAATTTATACGTTTACGTAAAATATTCCAAACTGTTGGCTGTGGTATGCCAAGCTCTCTGCTGAATTTAACAGTATATTTCTGTTGACTGCGCCTAAAACTTTCCTTAAGCTGCTTTACAACTTCATTGCTCACTGAGGATCTTCCAGGTAATTTCTTTTTACGAATGCACAAATTTCTCTTAAAATTCAACTACCACTTGCGAATAGAGTGATTGATAGGAGGATCTTAATTAAATTTGTTACCAAAGTGACCTTGCACACTAATAACTGATTGGTTGATGTGATGATCCAACACCCAAAATTCTTTCCTGTCTTCAAATTCAGACATTGCACAATTGACAACAATTGACTTTAACAAACAGCTGAAACGTACCTAAACTAATGTAAACAAAACTTTATAAATTTTTCTTTCCATTGTTACCAACTGAAATGGTCTTGAAGCGTGTTAATTTAGTAATATTTATAATTGAAATTGGGAACATCATTTGCAATAACCCTGCCTTGGCAACTGTAAGTGTTGCCAGGCGACATCTAACGTTTACATTGCAAACTTGGCATTGTTGATCATTACCTTCTTTTGAATATTTTGCCATTTAGGCGCAATTTGTGTTGTTTGCAGTAAATAGAAAACTTTATTTCGGGCAAAAAATGGAATTCACTCGTGAACATTTTCGTGTGATTATTTTTCATAACCTTCGACGTGCATTATCAACACACGAGTGTATCGATGAACTTAAATCTTTATACGGTGATGAAGCACTGTATAAAACTAGTATAATGAACCCAATCGTGGCCTAAGTTTGCTCTAGGACCAATTGCGTGAAGGTCGTCGAAAATCAGTTGTTATGCCAGATAACATCGATGCTGTGCATGAACTGATAACCCAAGATCGTCATGTGACATACAGTGAGATTGAAACGTCTTTCGGTATTAGTATGACACGCATAAATAAATTATGGCATGATCATTTGCGGTAAAAAAAAATTGTTCGCGTTAGATCCCACATAATCTCACAAACGCTCAAAAGAAGGCTCGTGTCGATTGGTACAAGGAAATGTTGAAAAACTACGGTCAAGGTGTATCAAAGGCTGTGTAACATCTACACAGTTGAGAATCTATCAATGTATGCATATTAGCCCGAAACAGAACTGCAATCAACTGTATGGGTCGTACGAAATGGGGAAAATCCATTAAAAGTTATTCGTGGAAGAAGCACTTCGAAGCAACTGGTTACTTGTATCTTCGGTACTAACGGTCACGTTGCGACAGTGGCGTTGGAGAAACGGTCAATTATGCACGGTACTCGACCATTTGTTTGCCAGAAGTCTTCGGAGAAGTTCGGAAAAAGAATAGTCGAATCATTCTTCATCATCACAAGCGAGCTCTTACAAATCATCTCAAACAAAGGAATTTTTGACTCGCCAAAACATAGGATTGATGTGTCATCCGCCGTACAGCCCAGAATTTGGCAACCAATGACGTGGTTAGCGATTTTCGACACCCGAAAACGCGGTTGATGCATTCAAAACACATGTTTTGAGTTACCTCAATCGGAATGGAAGAAGTGCTTCAAAAATTGGTTCCAACACAAGAAAAAGTGTATTTATCCTCATGGAGAGTATTTTGAAAAGCAATAAAATCAATTTCGATCATAAATAATTGTTTTTTCATTATTAGGCCAGAAATATAAATCGCAACCCTCATATTCAAATTTTGCGTGCAAGCTTTGTCATAGACTACTGTAGCAACATTACAAAAAGTGTTTTTCAATTATAAACATAACACTGTAATTGTATAATTCACAAATTGACTCTAATGCTTAGTTTCCATTCTTTTAAGGTATTTCAAACTAATCAAAGTTCACCTAAAATTTAGAATGTTTTAAAGTATCTATAAAAGCTTTAAGCTCGGCTATAAAAAAGTTTTTATTTTAAAATAGTTTCAGAGTTTGAGATGAAGCATCCCATCCATTATCTTAATCAACTCATAATCCTAATCAATCATGTACCTAACAGAAACAAGTTACGATATGCGATATTAAATTCGTAAATTATGACATATGAATATCTATTTTTATACTGTGCATTTGATGTATATATTTTTAATATAAATTTATTGTTTCAGGTATGGATTTTACTCAATTCTGAATTATACTGCATAGCAGGAAAAAGGTAGGATAATGGCAATTATGTCATTCAGGGGATCTGATTTAAACATGTGACTGTAGAACACAATTTAATGTAAAATCTAGACATTTCAATAATACAAACTTGCGATGAATGTAAAAACTTTAATTGAACATCAGTAGGCCTTATATTTAAAAGTTTTCTACTAGAAGTATACTTCAGTTACTAAGGAAAATTACACATTCTAAAAAAGGGGTTAATTAGCATTTAGTTCGATCATATTATAAAATAATGGTGATGGTATAAAATATATAATAATAAATAAAGTGTTAAGAAATAATGTGTAAAATAAATGTTCTCCAAAAACAAATCGTTAAGCTAACTGGAGATACCAACCATTCACCAAAAATAATTCCTTTGTCCCAGTCGGTAAATTAATATAGGGCCAGTCTTTTGAATTGCTTGATTACCACAAAATCTGCTAGCTTGCTTCCACTGAACATCAATATAAAAAATTGCAATGTAACACTATTAAAAATGATCTCGAAGGCCAAGTTATTTTTTACAAGGCTCGGAATAACTAAACCGAGGTTGTTAACAAAAAAAATTTTATGGAAATGTAAAAAAATAAAAATAGGCCAATATGTTTATTAACAGTTAATGATAGGGTTAAATAAAATATATCTTAAAACTAGTCTTAACTTACTAAAGAATATTTACATAAATACCCGTTTGTAAAATGTTTGTACACACATATTTTAATAACCTCTGGTATCTAAACGATTACGGAAATTTCAACTAAGCTGATATCATCTTTGCATCAATATTGCGCTATATCTTGTAATAATCCTTTACGTAGTAAGCCACACACAAACTGGAATTTTATTTCTTATAAATTTATCTTCATGAAATGGAATAATCCGTTTAATGCATTATTTTGAAATTTTCCAATAAAAATTGCAATCATAAAATGAAAGCGTACGCAACAGTAAAATTAAATGCGTACTTAAATTATAATAAAAGGGCAAATCAAAGTAAAAATAAAAGTAAAATAAAAGTGCCTGAAAAGAGCAAATGTTTTAATTTTTAGTATTACGGGTTAAATTATCTTACCATCAAATTAATGGCACTTTTCACTAAATTTAAGGGAAAACCCAAAAACGCTTTCTGCATCTCACAGCGTACCACAAGAAGTGAAAAAATGAACGATTTGAAATTAGATGATGATGAAGCCGTGCGCGAAAAATTTGCGCAGGAGAAAATTTAAAGTGGGAGTATAAACCATTAAGAAATATGTACCCTTAAGAAGATATGCACTTAAGTTACACCAAAATGGAAATTAGTTGCCTACCTCACAGCTACAAATCGTTAATAAATAAATTTTTCTTATATTTACAACTGAATGAATTAAAGACCTTAAATTACGGTGTATTTTAATACAACTCAAAATGGGTTGTTACAATATACGTCTTAACCCTTTACCTTGAAGTATGTGAACTGATAGACACGCGCTGTTTTTATTTTTCTGTAAATATACTATTTAATTTCGCTACCCCCACCGTAAGCTATTCTCGTAACCTGAGCTGAGACGATGGATCACATGGTTTTCAGCCAGCTTGAAGACCTGTTTGATGAATACGTGTCTATAGAAAAATGTTGCTGCGTCTAGTAACGTTAAAAATTTTGTCAATTATCTCAGTCTAAACCTTTTCACCTGTTTCATCAAAGTCTTGTTTTGCAAAAAAGTCTTTCGGAACGACAATCAAAAATTAAATTACAAAAAAAAAAACATTAATAACATGTGTATAAATATTTGCCCACTATTTTCCATACCTAAATACCGTCGTCTAACTGTTGAGTTCATTACGTTCACAAGCACATCTGAGGTTGTGCTATTAATAGCTTCATTCTCATTCAAAATTACGCTCAAAGACACAATTTTTTAAATATCACCACGTAAAAAAGCTAAGGAGGTTAAGTCTGGAGACCGTGGACTCGACAACATATCACCGAACGTTGCAATGCACCTACCCGCAAATTATTCACTCAAGTAGTGTCTCACTTTCCTAGGATTATTGGCTGGTGCTCCGTCTTATTGAAACCAACGATTTCTAATAATTTCAAGAGGAAGGCTATCTAGCGTTTCCTCTAAATGATTTTGTACTAAAAGGTAACGATCGGACGTTAGTGAGCCTTGATAAATAGACGGTCCTAATATGTATGTACCCAAAATGCCTAGCCAAATATTAAATCCAAATCGATGTTGTTATCTGGATTCTTTTTTTGTCTCGGGTTTTCTTGCGACGAATAATTGGTATTACGACGATTAAAAATTCCGTTATTCGTCACCATAATACATTAAAGGGAAAGTTAATATCTTCTTTACATTGCTTAGTATATCATTCACAAAATATTAAACCTCGGTTACCATCCCCTAGTCAGAGACCTTGACAAACTCGAAATTTAAATGACTTGTACTTGATTTTTTTAACAAAATGAGCAGCTCATCTTGCTACTCCTGTATTTCTTCCGATTTTTCGTGTTGATATGGTAGGATTTTCAACAACTGACTGGAGAACGGTTACACTCTTTACCTCATTTAATATCTTATTTCAGGCTGTTATAGGTTTTTTTTAAATTCATATTCCTAAAGAGTATGAAAGTCTTCTGAATATAGAATGGCTAGGGTGGTTTCTCTCAGGGTACTTATTTCATATATGCTTGCAGCAGAAATACAATTTCGCTGATACAAAATATAACACGCCACCATTTTCCTCGTTTGAAAAAGAATCTCGTTCTATTATGAAAGTATTTAAAAAAGAACTATACTTTACTAAACTATAAAAAAAACTAAATTATAAACAACACTCAAACAAACAATTGCTAATATTAAACAATAAATAACAAATACCAGACAATACTATTAAACGAGTTAAAAAAGCGAAGGTATCTACTCAGAAATATCAACAAATATTTTTTTTGACATACTGCTTATGTGGATTGGTTTAAATTGATTTTCCAGCGCTCACCTGGACAATTCTGCAATATTAATAAATAAGTGATGGTAATGAGAAGCAAACTAAATATGGCCGTTATTGGCGTTTAATTTTTATTCTAATTGAAGAAAAATTACCTATGTAATGTATTATATTCTTTTTGTGTGATCGTTCATTTTTGTCAACTTACTGTCACTGTTTTGACTACAGTAGGTGGCATTTTCTGTTTAATGAGTCTAACTGAACGGTAAGTAATTTACTTACAGTTCAGCGAACAATAAGTGAAATTCATAGTTTACTAAAACACCTGCCAGAGTTTTGGGTATAGTATTATTTATTAATATTAAAATTAAATGTACAATTGTTACAATTGAAAATGTTAATACCGCCCGTTTCAAGAAGATCTGTATTCATAGAATGTATTGCTTGTTGAGACGTAGAAGCCACTGGTTCTAACACTTCATCATCATGCAGAATTTTGTCGCCTTGATTAGCAGAATTTCTGACACAATTATTTTACAACTATCACGTTAACATTCAGGTTACTAAGGAAACAATACATACGCTTGTGGCTCGGCTTGTGGTCATCTTTTAAGCAATTTTGAGATAAAATAATGTGTTTTGCCTACATTTTGCCATCAAGTGTATTGTTGATCGCACAAAAAATAGCATAAGCATTTCGAACAGTAAGGAGTTTACCGATCTCCTCCAATATTGGGAATATTAAGATTATCGTCGATCGGTAAACTGTCCTTACTGTTTTAATATATATATATATATATATATATATATATATATATATATATATATATATATATATATATATATATATATATATATATATATATATATATATATATATACTATAACGTGCTTCCAAATAGTTTTGAGTAACATAGGTTGGCCTATTCATTTTATAAAATTCACTTTGAGAATGAAGACATAATAAATGAGCCTGAATAAAGAAGTATTTAGTGTAATAATATAGCCTCTTTAATTTTGACGGTATAGGTAACACACTAAATTTCTTGTATCCAAAAAAATTATAAAAATTGCCAATTTAGTAAATAAATACGACAACGTTGATAAATCTCTTAAAATCGATTTATTTGTATCTTACTATGCAGTGTGGATTCAGATCCAAGTTCTTCCGATGGTCGAAAGTCGTTCAAACAGCGACAGGCGGAAAAATGTTGGTGTGATGATACCAATTTTGAAGAGAAAGTTATGAAGTGTTTATAAGAACTAGGGGAAGAAAATTCAACACTAGAAGAAGCCATAGATGATCTGGGTGATTACCGACTTACGAAAAACAACAGGAAGTACACTGTAGAACTGATAGTTCCGATGAAGACCAATCTGATAGCGATACGGTGTCAATCTATACATCAACAGCTCGCATACTTTTCAAGAAATTACTAGTTCAATACCTGAATATGTCTTAGAAGAAAAATGAATTCAATTGGAGGAGCAGTGGGCCACTAACTAGACAGAAAGTAGCTCAACGTAATATTGTCAGATATATTCCAGGAATGACTAATGTCGTATGTGATTTGATCGCTAAACTGGTTCTTCGCTGTATCGATTCACTCCTAATATTACTTTTCTAAGTTACATGGCCAAAAAATAAAACTGTTTTGTTGATCCGGAAAGAAATAAACCTGAAATAGTAGCATTTTATAACCCGTCCAAAGGAGGTATTGATTCGATGGATCAAAAGACTGTAAACCATTCAACTAATAGGAGAAGCTGACTATCTGTATATGGTATATGGTAAATACAGCGCGTCCCATGACGAACCGCCGCGATCGGTTTCTCAAAAGGCACGCAGTGGAAAATTTTTAAAATTTGTAAGTTTATCAATCGATATCGATGAGGGCAACTCGGCTAAAATATTTTCAAGATAGCGGCACTTCCGGTTATACCGGAAGTTGATGTTTACCCTCTTATTTTAAATAGGACACCCTATATATATTTACTATTTTACGTCAAAAATGACGTTTGCAGACCATAAAATAATTAATTATTATTCCTATAAGAAACCCTTTATTATTCAATTTGAGATGGATTCCTTGTAGAAAGGGACCTATTTTCCTATAATGAGTGGATATTTTAATTTTAAATTAATACAGGGTAACCAAAAATTAAGCACAAAAATTAAGTTATAAAAAAAGTAAAAAGTCATTTTTTTATTGAGACCCCCTAATTTTATAATGCTATCTTATTTAGCATTAAAAATAAGGTTAACTTTGTGTAAAGTTGTCTATTACAAAAATGTGTAGTATTCGAAATAATAGCAATTGAAGATCTTTTTTTATGAATATGCTGTTTTATAAATTTTGTAAGTTAGCTATGACCGCTGCCATGACGACGTTAAAACACCAATCAATTTCAATTGAAATGTCATGATTTCTAGTTATTTGACATTAAGTAATAATTAATAATCATTCCGGGGCGATTAAACTACACGCACCAATATTATTTAAATTTATTTATTCTCTACGGTGAATGTACGACGAGTCTTATTAGGATCCTGCGAGATATTCACTGATAGATATCCAGATAGACATAAACCATCACGGTGCAGTGTAAGACAAATAATCGAGAATTTCAAATTCAACGGTGAAATTGTCGAAATTACAGTTATGGGATATTTTGTGACATATCCATGCCTTCAATGAGAGAAGTACAAAGAATTTTGGCAAAACACAATGTTCACCCTTATTCATTATCTATGGTTCAACACCTTAAAGTCATTGATTTTCCTAAAATAGTGCAGTTTTGCTGGTTTATTTTAGCAATGACACAATTGACATCTTTGGAGTGATTCGAATCACCATGCCGTAAAATTGCGAAATTTTCAAGAAAACTGACAATTTAATGTATTCTGTGCCGTTAGAAATAATGTAACCATTAAACTACATTCTTATGAAGAGAACTTGAATGGTAAGTAACAATAAAATGTAATTTATTTTTCTATTTTCAATTACCTTTTAGCATTCTGTAGGCAAATGATGTTTAAATATTCTAGAAGATTTGGATGAACAATACTTAAGCAATATACCTCTGGCGGAACACAGGCAACTTTTTTACCAACACGATGGCGCCCCTCCACATAGAACCTTCTCTGTTAACAACTTCTTGCAAGCGACTTGTTATGACCAGTTGATTGCTAGTGATGGCCCTTTCCTGTGGTCACCTCTCAAAAACGGCTAAAGTTAGGTATAGGATATTGTACAGGGTGGACAGCTAAGAATGCGAGGTACTGTATCTGGGAAACTATCCATCGTAGAGGCTTGCGCAAAAAAAAGTTATTACTAAAACGGCCAATACAAAAACCTGGAAAATATTTTCAAGTTTCTGAAGTGGCCGCTAGGGGACGTAACTGCAACCTTGAATCTAAAAAAGTGATGTTTCTATGAATTCTGCTATATTAATCTAATAAAAAAATAACTGGTCTTTGAAGTCAGGATAATCTGAACTTTTTTTGGTTTGGCACTTTTTAACGTATCTATAAAAATAAAGTGGTGGGGGGTTATTCAAAGGTTTCCTTAAATCACCCCCCGTATCTTCGAAACAGCTAATCCAATTTTAACAAACTTGGGCACGTTGAAAATAGCTTTTCTTGGGCTACATATGTTAAAATAATTAAAGTTTTGTTAGTTTCACATGTCGTCGCTAGAGGGCTTTGTTCGACATTCCGACAGAAACGGTTAATTTTCGCAAAAAAATTAAATGCATTGGTATGACTTTTTTTCATGAACAAGTAGCTAAATGATGGCTAAACAAGCTCGCGAAAACCGCATCTCGATATCTTGTTCCTAACTTAAAATATCGGCCAAAGAAAACATTATACGAAAATCCCTTAAATTTTTAATTTTTTTAACTATATTTTTCTGGAATTGTTTCAATTATGTAAGTTGTGGCCCTAAAAGGACCGATTTAAAGGAAGAAGGTTTTTAATGCCCCCGTAAATGCTCGAAATGCTGACCATTACGCTCTATGCATTGCTGAAGCCTCTCATGACTAGACAAAACTGCAGCTTCAATTTCGGATCTCAGTATGTTACGTATTGCGTTACGAATCCGGTTTTTCATATCTTCTCTAGTAGTAGGTTGAGTCCGAAACACGATGTCCTTTAAGCGCCCCCATAAATAAAAGTCGAGGCAAGTTAAGTCTGGCGATCGCGGAGGCCATGGAAACAGACTTCCTCTTCCAATCCACCGCTGTTGAAATACTGCATTAATATGCTCTCGCACATTAATAGCAAAATGTGTTGGGCAACCATCCAACCGCAAAAACAATTTTTGCCTTGTTTCCAGAGGTACATCTTCCAACGACGGTAATTGATTGGCCAAAAAGTCAATAAATACATTGACATTTAGGGGTTTCTCCGAAAAATATGGCCCAATAATTCTACCTCCCAGTATGCCACATCATACATTTAGACTCCAACGTCCTTGGCGCTGAACTTCACGCAACCAATGGGGATTTTCTGCAGACCAATAATGCATATTGTGCAGATTGACTCTCCCGTCACTACTAAAGGTGCCTTCATCGGTTCAAAGAATTCGAAATAAAAATTCTCTATTTTCGCGTATCATGCCTAACATCCAATGGCAATAGTCTAACCTTCAATCAAAATCTTCCTCTTTCAATGCCTGATGCAAAACTACATGATATGGGTGCATTCTTAAGGTAATTAAAAAAAGTTTAAACGAATACCTATATATTTTGAAGGCCATTAGAACTTACCTTTGGTCCTTCAAAATATTTTGAACCGTTGTCCGTGATATGCCCAACTCGGTGGATAACGCTCTTGTGCTAACACGAGGATTTCCTTCAATATAGCCCAGTACACGGTTAATATTTTCTAGTGTTCTTTCAATTCTTTGCCGTTGAAACGTAGGCCGAAAACTATAATTGGCTCGTAAGCTCGCCACTAATCGGGGAAAAACTCTTACATCGCAAGGACTCCGATTTGGATATCGCGCCGCGTAAACTCTTTTATCTACTGCGGCATTCTGAACACATTCAAAATAAACTGCTAGCATATCAGCAGCGTCATTATTCGTAAAACTCATTTTGAAAGCACAAAAATTGCTCAAAGTATCGCGAAAGCATTGACAATTTGAGGATTATGTACGTTTTGTTTAGGTATCTGTTTCCATTGCCTGCTTCTATTAATTGTATGTTTCGTATATATCCATAGTGAATATGCATTTAAACAAACAAAAAATAGGCCTTTCGTATAACTTTTAGCTTTGCTTACTTGCCCGTAGTAATTTCAAAAAGGGTGATTTTATTCTGGTGTACAAATTTACAAACATTTGAAATCGCAATTTCTAGGTAACCTATTCAGAGCCGAAATTGAAGCTGCAGTTTTGTCTACCCATAGGAGGCCTCAGCAATGCACAAAGTGATGGTCAGCATTTCGAGCATTTACGGGGACATTAAAAACCTTCCTCCTTTAAATCGGTCTTTTTTAGGGCCACAACTTACATAATAGAAACAATTCCAGAAAAATATAGTTAAAAAGAAATAAAAATTTAAGGGATTTTCGTATAAAGTTTTCTTTGGCCGATATTTTATATTAGGAACAAGATATCGAGATGCGGTTTTTGCGAGCTTCTTTAGGCATCATTTAGCTACTTGTCCATGAAAAAATTTAATTTTTTTAATAATCGGATTAGCCGTTTCGAAGATACGGGGAGTGATTTAATGAATCGTTTGAATACCCCCCACCACTTTATTTTTATAGATACGTCAAGAAGTAACAATCCAAAAAAAGTTCAGATTATCCTCGACTTCAAAGATCAGTTATTTTTTTATTAGATTAATATAGTAGAATTCACAGAAACATCACTTTTTTAGATTCAAGATTGCAGTTACGCCCCCTAGCGGCCATTTCAGGAACTTGAAAATATATTCCAGGTTTTTGTATTGGCCGTTTTAGTAATAACTTCTTTTTGCGCAAGCCTCTACGATGGACAGTTTCCCAGATACAGTACCTCGCATTCTTCGTTGGCCACCCTGTACATAAAATATGCCTAAATTTTTTGATAGAATCTAAAAATGAAATAATATGTACGGTGTCTCATTTAAAATACGAGGGTAAACATCAACAAACGGTATAAACGGAAGTGCCGCCATCTTGAAAATATTTTAGTTGAGTTGCCCCCCATCGACATTGGTATACTCCCAAATTTTCAAAATTTTCCATTCCGTACTTTTTGAGAAATCGATCGCTTCGGTTCGTCGTGGGACAGCCTGTGAATTAGTGACAAATAGTTCTATTTTATACTTGTGCTTCAAAGATGTTTCCCTTCTCAAGCAATTTACATTCATGTAAAAGTTTAGCTATTGCCCTTCTCAGATCACATCTAAATCGCAAACGTTCCATTCCTAACTTGATAGCAGATGTAAAGATTCTTATTCAGAACATAGTTGAAAATAGTACACAACCGCCTCCAATACCAGCTATTGATGAACATGCGAAAAATCGAAAATTCAGCATTTGTCCATATTCCAAAAACCGCAATACGGGATACAAATGTATAAAATATGCAGAAACAATTTGCATAGAATGTTCCAGGAAGTTTTCTATATGTGCTCCTGTTTATTTCCTTTTATAGTGTTTATAACAATGTTTTAATTATATCATCATTAATTAAAAATTAATATTAATTTTATTAATTACATAAAGAGTTTACCTCGAGTAGGATTTGAACCTACGCCATATACTTTGCTACAGTGGGGCTCGAACCAACTGAAATATAGAGATACAAGCCCCAATCGATGTTAATATTGTCTTTATGTATGCAGAAATTTTGTAAATTCTAAATATAATGAGGACACAATCAAATTACTAATATTTGTGGAATGTGAAACTGCAAGGATTCACACATACCAAAGCAACTTGACTAATGTTAAATTATTATAAGGTTTTGTTATGAAAGAATAAGTTGATATGTAAATATGCGATTAAAAATTATTATTAATTTTATTAAATACATAAATAAAAAGTTCACCTCGAGTAGGATTTGAACCTACGACATCCACTTCGCTAGAGTAGCGCTCCAACTGACTGAGCTATCGAGATACGAGCCCCAATCATTACTTAAGTTGCTTTGGTATGTGTGAATCCTTGCGATATTGCAAACTCACATTTCATTAATGCAAGTAATTTGACTGTAGTCTCATTATATTTAGAATTTACATCAGTTCTACATACATAAAAACAAAATTTACATCGTTTGGGGGCTTTTATCTCGATAGCTCAGTTGGTTGGAGCGCTACTCTAGAAAAGTGGAAGTCGTCGGTTTAAATCCGACCCGAGGTAAACTTTTTACTTGTGTATACAGTAAAATTAATAATTAATTTTAATTTACAGTAACTATAATTGTGCAGAAAACAATTAGCAGATTCCCTAATCACTGTTACCATAATTCCAGTCACTGTCTTCTGCATCACTCCCAGCGACAGAAATTATCAACGGTTCCACCGTTACGTCTAACAGTTTTTCACGTGATTATCCAATCAAAATAAATTTTGTAATATGCAAAATTGTTTTTTTTCCAAATATCGGAATTACAGTGTTCCAAAGGCTCCTTTCACATTTGCAGTACATTATCATTAGAATATCCATCTCTACCGATGTTTTTATCATAAAATTATTTGCAAATTACCCAAATGTTTTTAATGATATTGAGTTTACGATAGTATGGAGGTAATCTGTGAATAGAATGGCCTTGTTCTAGAATAATGTTGTCATCTACGTAGCATTTTTCACCTTTGTGTTGCTTGGCAAGGTTCAACAGATCTACCTTTTAGCCACTTTCACAAAAAGGGATTTTTATTTTTTAGTCAGTTTTGTAAATCGACTATTTTCCACAGGACGGGAATGATATGATGCATTATCCATCATGATTACAAATTGTTCATTTAACTTTGGTAATTGCTGCTCCTTTAACCACTTCTCGACGACTGGTGCATCCATACTGTCATGATAATCGACTGACTTTTATTTTGCAGCGAACATTAAACTTGTATCCTCAATGAAACCATTTGAATTACCGGCATGAAGGATGATATATCTTTTCCCAGTGAAAGAACGTTGTGTATTTTTCTCAAACTTTGGAGTGTAATCTTTCCCGTTTAACTGGCCCTTTATTAAATATCCAAGTTTCATCTAGGAACACGACAGGAAGAATATTTTGAACATATTTTTTTTAAATTGTACTCGTGTAAGTACAACATTTCTGTTTTCGTAAAGTGCTCTACGGTTACAGCACTGTTTAAATTTAAACCCGATGCTATGTACAATATTTCTTATAGTGTTTCTCATGATGCTTTCAATAATCCTTTAGGCAATATATTTTTAACTGCTTGCATTGTGACGTGCTCCTTTCTGACATACATATCACGTACAATATATCTTATTATATGTTTAAATCCTCCGGGCATATCTTCACTTTTGAATTTTTTATGGAATCTCTTAATTGCTGTTGGCAATTGATTGTCCCTCCGTTTGCTCAAAACAATCTTTCTAATTGTATTATCACAAACTTCTTTCCCGGCAGAAGTATTCGTAAACATCGAAGAATTAACTCCTGACAACGTTCGTTTCAAAAATTTTATTCAAGCACAAAAATGACCTAAACGCAATTATAACTGATATACAACTACAGAAAATTTATTTTCAACGTTCAATTTATACTATTCCTAATCGCATGAATTGAAAGAAAACGTTGTAATACCACAGCATATATGCTGTGGTAATACTATACAGGGTTGCTCACTTGCCCTACGTTCTTTGTTAGTACCTTTAATATTAATTTTAGGAGAAAAGGTCACGACACATTTTTTATTCAGATGTTACTTATTTTTTAAATTCGTATCTTTTCTAGTATTTTTGGGTAAAAATTACCACCAGCTCTTTACGCAATGACGCCATCGACATTTTTTTAAATGGACACCTAAATTTTTTTCGGGAATACTTATTCTTCTTTCAATTTTGTGTACGACAATGCACAGTTTGTGGAATTTGAACGACAACACACTGAAATTGTGACATGTCAAAGTGAGAATATCCTAAAATAAATAAAATAAGATAATCCCGGAATGTTTGGGTTATAGTTAAAACAAATTGATAGTTTAATTAAAAATTTAAATAAATACATAAACAGTTAGAAAAACAGTATAAAATACTAAATTAAATGTTCAAATTGGCCTCCATTTACTTCTTGATAGAAGGTAAGCCGATGAATGAATCCCCGTCTATCGTTTTGGAGTGTCTCGGCGGTTGTGTCCAGAATTTCATTTTGGATTCTTTCTTTTAACGCCTCAATGGAGCCTGATAGAGTTTTTTCTTATGATAGCTCCACAAAAAATAATCCAGAGGCGTAATATCAGATGACCGCGTGAGCCATTCAATTGATTCTCGCGTCCCAATGAAAAATTTGATCCACGTAATCCCAAACTTGAATATTATAGTGAGGAGGCGCTCCGTCTAGTTGGTACCACAAAGCATTATTGGGAAGATCGAGTTATGCTGGAATAGGATACAGCTGAACTAAAGCAGGAACGAGTTGATCTCCAAATGTTTTTTCTCGGTTAGGTTTCCTTCAATAAATTTAGGCCACAACATTCTGTTTTTAACAATACCCGCCCAAACATTCAACCTTTCTTGATGCTGGGTATGCGTTTTCATCATCCAGTGGGGATTTTGGGGAGCCCAATAACTACAGTTCTGTTTATTATAATTCATTAAAGAGTGCATAACTTTGGTATAAAAGTTTTTCGGTATCCCTTTGAATAAGCGAGATAGTAGGTGGTTCAAAATATAACAAATCACCCTGTAACCCTATATTATAACCCTATATTATCCCTTCTGTGTTAACCTTGGTTTCGATTATTGTGTTCGGGTCATTATGACTCGGGGGCTCATAGCTTTATTGTAGTTAAATTGATATAACAGTAAATAATAATAAAAAATAAGATGTAGTATTCATTATTTATTCCGTTATTTTATTTTTATTGCCTTGACAGTAGTAATATAAATGAGCTTTACATAGGTATTTTGAGCCATTACAACATACCATGTCGCATAAAGTCCAACTCTTGACTCCGTATTTAGGAGGTTTATTCGCGATGTACTGTCGAATAGGACAACGGCCTCTGAGAGGTACCAGTTGCTCATCTATTGTTACATTTTCGTAAACATTGTAGAGCTTAGGTAGAATTGCAACCATTTATTCCAAAGGTCCCGTACTGGAGCTAATTTATCAGTGTGGCGTCATGCTGGAGTTTTTATATCGTCAAAACAAATTATTCGTGCAATGAGGAACAACGTTGCTCTGAATATTGGACGACCTACATTTCCATCCCACAGACTGGTTGTTGCCTCTCCATGAGATTTATACACTCCAGCTAGAAATAGTAGGCCAAATATACTTCTAGTTCAACTAATGTTAGTTCTTCAAACGTGTCGCCATAAAGTCTTTTGACATTTTAGGTTTACAATTTTGGGTGTGAAATATAAGAAGCACGCGGATTTTATTCGCTACGTAGCATACCTTGTTGCCTACGAAATAATATTTGCTGCTGATAACCTTCCCCATTAATGTGTCTTTTCATTCCATACTATAGTACCAACTTTCGAAGTTACGTAATTATCCCGTCATCTGAAATCGTAGCTTCCACTTCATCATCCGATTCGCCATTATATATCTCGGTTTCGCACAAATGCTATTCTTCTTCAGAAGCTTTAAATGTCTTGTTTGGCAAAGACAGAACAAAGCGGCGTCGATTTCCAAACAACACTCGTATCAGAGCTAGACCTGAAAACATCATTAATCATTTGCCTCGGGTTTGGAGAATGGCAAGGCGTACTACTCCCCAAGCGAGTATCTCACCATTGATGAGAAGCTTGAACCTTTTAGAGGACGTTGTACCTTCAAGCAGTATATGCCAAATAAACCGGGAAAATACGAGCAGAAGGTTTTGGGAATAGTCGATGCAAAGAATCATTACTGCATAAATTTGAGGTGTACGTTGGAGTAAAATCACAAGGGCCGTCTCAGATAAGTAATAGACCTGATGATTTAGAGCCAATATCAAAAACAAATCGTAATACTACATTCGATAATTGGTTTAGTAGTTATCCCTTGATGATTAATTTATTAAACTAACTTCACCAGGAACAGTACGAAAAAATAAAAGACAAATTCCCACTGACTTCCCAAATGACCTAACGAGAGAGGTTCCAAGCACTTTATTCTCTTTACAAGATGACATTACAGTAGTTTCGCATGTTCCTAAGAAAAGATGAAACGTTCAATTTTTTCAACAATGCACCACGACAATAAAATGTATGAAGCCAATATCTGAAATCAACGACTTTTATGATAGTACTAAAGGAGGAGTTGATGTTCTGGACGAAATGTCAACAAATTACAGTGTAATGCGAAGCAGTCGCCGATAGCCGGTCACTTTGTTTCTCTCTTACCTGAACACTGCCTCACTAAACTCTCAAGTAATATTTCGAGAAAACACAACAACGTCTAACCTACAACGACGAGACCTCCTCAAACAACTCGGTATGCAGCTATCATCAAAGCGAACGGGAGAACAACACAAGAATATTGAAAACGAGTTTAGGCGACAGAAATTAAGTAGAAGATGTGCAGCGTGACCAAGGAATAAAGTGTCCTCTTTATGGTGCGCCAACTTGACCTGTTCACGAAAGTGCACTAACTAGGGAAATAATATACTTTACTTACCTATTTATTATTTTCTTATTCATAACATTAAAATTAGTAATGCAACGAATCGTTTTATTTGCATTAGAACCTTTAATATATATGTAGGTAGGTATCCAGTAAAAATGAAATCATAGAAAGGTAATTTAGAGTCCCAAATTAAAGGGGAAATTGGGAAAAATCGAGCGGGTATACCCGCCACACTACTAACGTTGCGATTTTGAGCACACTTTCGGCGGGTTAAAATCTCGAGTGTAAGAAACCCGAAACTTCAAGGAAGCTCTTCTGTCCCATACGCGAGGGCTGTTTTTTTTCAACCTCCGATAGGTTATAAAGGAAAGACGGGTGAATATAAAAAAATAATTATATTACCGAAAGTAATGTACAATAAAGGTTACTTCTCTACATAATAACTTTGACGATTGAGGCATTTATCATATCTGTGAACAAACTTTACAATACCCTCTTCATAAAACGTTGCCGCTAATGATTTGAGGCAAGTTATGACGGTTCCTTTGAGGTCCTGGTCAGTTTGGAAGCGCTGCCCCCCAAATCGACTTCTTCAATTCAGAAAAGAGATCAAAGTCACTTGGCGCTAGATCGGGGCTATATAGTGGATGTTCGAAGAAGTCCCATTGAAATTGCTCAAGGAGCTGTTGGGTTACTCGAGCACTATGTGGACGGGCATTGTCATGGATCAGAACAATTCCAGAAGTGAACATGCTACTTCTTTTGTTTTGAATAGCTCTCCGTAAATGTCGCAAAGTTTTACAATAATAATCTGCAGTAATTGTTGTCGCCGGTTGCATAAACTCCACAAGCAACACACCTTTTTGGTCCCAAGAAAAAGTTGCCACGGTTGTTGAAGGTCTTTTTGAATTTTGTGGGTTTCATTGCAGAATTTGTGTACATCCATTGTTGTGACTGTCGTTTCGTTTCGGGCGTGTCATATTAAATCCAGTCCCATCACCTGTCACAATGGATTTCAAAAATTTTCTCCGATCAGTATATTAGTTTGTTTTTATCTCTATAAATACCTTTATTTGTAAAATAAAGCCCTGAAACATGTATTCGATTATAAGAAGTCTTTCAAATCAACTGAAATGCTAGTTAGATCTTCTGGATGGCTGCTATTCGTAACTAACGATTCTTCTACTCCATAATGAGCTCCTGAATGAAAGGCGTCTTTAGTCATCTAAAATGAAACAAAAATTGATTTCAAATTAAAATTTCTATTTGTTTTCCCAGGGCGAATTGTATAGAAATAGGAGACATTGAATGATTTTCCATGTTATATAAGTATCAGTTGTAGGCACAACTAAGAAGGGTGCTCGGCCATAACTCAGAAACTATTTGTGATTCAGCAGTGAAATACAAAGTCTTATAATAAATATAGCCAAGAGAAAATGCTGCAAATTATTTTCGATTTCGTACCATTGCCGCCAGAACGAATTTCATTGATTTCAAATTGAAATTTCCATTTTTCCTTAGAATTATTTTAAAATAAATTATTTAAAATAATTATCCATTGTAAACTAGTGAACAAAATGTACAACTTACTATAAAAAATCGTATAACTTCGAAACGGGTTGCTTGAATTTGTCAAGATAGGTCTCGATGTTAAGGGAATACTTAATAATACCAAACAAATCCAAAACCACAACAATTGCTGATCTCCGTCTACTAATGGAGGGCGCAACTTGTTGAAGGAACAAAACGGTCGACTTTTGTAACAAAATTCAAATCATATCAAATGTATTTTCACTGCTACCGGAAGAAAAATTGATAAGAAAGTATTAACAAAAAAATATCAATAGCTCTTATAGAACCAAGGATATAGTTAAAATGTGGTAATATACCAGGCAATTTGAGGTATAAACAAGTCGTGCGCTGAAAACTATAGTATTAAGGTTATGAAAAGAAAAATGAATGATTTGTAACGATTATGTCAAAGCTGAAAACTGTATAACAAAGTTACATTAATTGTATTTCGAATGCTGCATTATAAGTAAAACTGGCAATTTCCGATGAAGAAGAATTTGATATGCTTGACGTATATCTTGAATGCATGCAAAATGCAACTGTTGCAGCACGAATGTATCATATGCGATACCCTAACAGCAGGAGATACGAAAGTCGAGCCTTTGTTCGATTAGCACAAGGTTTACGTGCTGCCGGTAGCATCCATCGTCCAATGTATAAAAGGCGCACTGGAGGTTGTACTGAGGTCCGACTTCCTAACTACATCGAAGATAAGTTCCCAAAACTAGCCAATAGCAATGTTTCCCTCACACTGAATCAAGAAAGACTCCCAGTCAAACAACAAGTCACCTACTTAGGAATCCTCTTCACTAGAACCCTCTACTGGCTCTCCGATGTACAAAGAACCGTAAACAGGATAAGAAACCTAGAAAACCTGCTGGACGCCCTTCGGGGTAGACTCGGAGGTTGCCACCACGCGCTGTTATGGATTTCCAAGCACCCATATACACGAACATTAACCCTAATCACCTCTCCTCTATCGCTTCCTGTGAACGCCGAATACTCAGACGCATACACACGTTACCTTGAAGGTACCCTAACGACCTCACAATACAACACGCAAACATACCACCCATCACACACAGAATACAGACATTACTAAGATACCTTGCCGCCAAAAGAATTTTCGGCGACAGAGACAGAGAGATCCTTACGACTACTCATTTCCTCAATTCCCACGGAAAAACCCAAACTAAAATTCAAACACCCCCCGCGATCCTAACACATTTCCTTGACGACCTCCCCTGACAATACTCCATATGCCCTCCGCCCCCCCCCCCCACCGTCGATTCAATGACGACCTAGCTTGATACCGCCAAACAAATCGGATTGAACGCATAAAGCACGCTACACCCAACTGAACAATACTCCCACTTAAACCAATTATCACAAATATTCGAATATTCAAATAAATCTAAATCTTTTTTTTTAACACCAAAAATAACCACACCTCATGATTGTAAACTATACCATTACACAAAACAGCGCAAGACCATCGAGAAAAGAATGACCAGCGCTCAAGAGGAGAAGGACTCCTGTACAGTCTACGCACAAGATCTAAATAACCAAAAATAAGTAAGTAACTAAACTATAAGCGTGATCATAAAAAAAAAATTGTACCGAGCGAAACTCCATAAATGTCTTGGCATATATTCGCATTCAAGCATTAGGATAATATCACAAAATTTAGGGATATCGCCTGAAAGCGTTCTAAATATTTTAAAAAAGCACAAGTAAGTTTCTTGAAAATATTATTTCTACAATTTCTAAATTTGATTTCCAGACATGATAAGAAATGTTTAATACTATTTATAATCCATTTATACAGGGTGATTTCTAACCTACGGAGGAAACTGAAAGGGCAAGTACACATCTCACACACTCTGATAAATTTATTTTGCAGTAGTATTATTTTTACGGTGGGTATGCGTGAAAAAACAACGAAATTAAGACATAACAAGGGATAAAAATTTAATTAACAAAAATTTACCAAAATTACAAAAGTTGTTCAAAATGCTGGCCCTGAACTTCAACGCATAATTGCGCACGATGAACCCAATTTTCTGATAATAGTGGAACTTGGTGTAAATTATCTGCAGCGGTTTTGATATTGTCGATCTGGAAATCTTTCCAAATACCCAAGTATTGCACGTTTAGAAAAGTTTTATTAAAATTTGAAGTGAACTTCATTCATCTAACTTTCAAATACTCCATATTTGAATTCAAAACTTACATTAGTGCCGTATTTTATATAAAAACTCAACTGGTTATAAGAAATTAACGGTTGTAACTTTCTTGTTGACTGGTGGGTCTCTTTGGACTTTTTTCAAAATCAACTACCTGGTCTACTTCAAGATATGGGCAATGTTCTTCCAACATGATAGGTGTTAAGCACATTTTTCATTAAATATACGACGACATCCTAAAACATTTCCAGGTAGGTGGATATGTAGATGGAGCATCTTCCTCGTCCTCCGCACTTAACTTGCTTGGATTCCTTTTTATGGGGCCGGTTGGAGGATATGGTATATCAAACTAGAGTGACGGCAAGAGAAGACCTACTAAATTGAATTCAAGAGGGATTATGTTCAATACTGGTGGCAGAAATTGAATGTGCAGTGCAGTCCACAAGAGATAAGATCCAGTTGTGTATTTAAAAAGATGGCAGCCAGTTTCAGCACTTAGAACGTCGTTAAAAGTATTATTTATGAAATTGGTCCTTTTCAATTAAAGTTTTCATAGCGTACTTATTTATTATAAGCGCACGATTTGTTTGTTCCTCAAAATGCCTCTTATATTGCCACATTTTTGGGTACATCTTTGGTTCTATAAAAGCTATTGACATAATTTTTTTAAATACTCCGTTACTAATTTTCCTTCCAATAGCAGTGAAAAAAACATTTGGTATCATTTAAATTTTTTCAGAAAGTCGACCGTTTTTGTTCCCTCAACAAGTTGCATCTTCTTTGGTAGACGGAGATTAGAAACTCTTGTGGTTTTCGTGTTTGGTAGTATCAAGTATTCCCTTAACAAATCCCTTGCCAAATTCAAGCAACCTGTTTCAAAGTTACACGTTTTTTTTCAGTAAAACGTTATACGATTCCCCTCCCTTTATTTTGAGAACAATCGTAAAAATCATTAAACAATGTTTTACATATTGATCACTAGTGGACATACCTTTTTAAATACACTACTAACGAAAATTGCTCAAAAATGGAAATTTCAATTTGAAATCGGTGAAACGCCCTGTGGTGGCAGTGGCAGGAAATTAAAATAATTTCCAAAATTTTCTCTTGGTCACATTTATTATAAGGTTTGTATTTCACTGCTCAATTTCAAATAGTTTCTGAGTTATGGCCGACCACCTTTCTTAGTTGTACATTATGTACACTAATTTGCAGTTATACACCTTGTGCATGCAAAGTTACACACAATACTTCAGGAACATACACGCACACTCGCACGCAAGGATGCACACACTCAATCAGGTACATACACATAACGGAGTTCAGGATATTTGTGTAGATTTTATGCATCAAAACATTAAATAATATATTGTACTTACAATAAAAGTCAGAGACTGTTGTTATTCTACCTTTAATTAGGTGAAACAATGCTACAGTTTTCAACCAGCTCATAGGTCGTTTGGTAAGCAAAGAGTACATTCCACAAAGAGACTGCACTTACGTTGACAAACTGGTGTATTTTTGTTTTAAATAAATTTCACCATTTCAGCATCAATTAAGAAGTATGATGAATTACTCTGAGAACCTCTAAAAATTTCTAAATTGTAATAAGTATAACAGAAATAGCCATGTTAGTAAAAACATCGGTTTTGCATTCCTACACTTGCCTTTAGTTTTATTTTAAAGCTTGAGGTAATTCTAAAACCTAGTTATGTTACGTGGCCATGATTTTATCACATATTTCCTGGTAATTTCGAAATTATAAATTATTTGTTAGTACCGTACATCTGAAATGCAGTATAAATTCATGCAATTGAATTTGATAACACATACATTTTTGGAAATCTTTCGATTGTAGCATTTTATGTTTTTTGTATTTACGTACTTTGAAGGGATTCGAAATTTTTTCAAATAGCGATCACATTTAGAGTTCTTTTCTAAAAACGATACATAAGTTTTGGGATGAAAGTTTAAAACGAAAATGTGATTTAAGTATTGGTATCGAATTAAGTAGTTAGTTTTTTTTTTTGTAAATAAAACTTGTTTGTAATTTTATTGATATCGCTGAATATTGCCGTTAAAATTGCATCAGTGGAAAATTACAGAACGCATTGAAATTGTTACTTCGTATTTAAACATAGCGTAGAAAAGCACAGGTCGCATTTTATTACGACGTTGTAGGCGACGAATTCTCGGAATACTTCGATAAAGATTTTTGGTCTTGAACATAGAGTTTAGCTTTTAGGGACGAGGCATTAAGGTCCAACGTCGTTATGAAAACTTTAATTTACCAGATCGATTACACTGATAACACCCACCGGTTGTGAAATGTTTTTCTTCCGACGGCTCTCGAATTTAATTCGTGTTGGCGCGTATTAAAAAAATGTAAGTATTATTTTATGACTGGCTAGTTGAGCAGTAGGGATATAAAAATCCAAACCTAATGGATTATTCACGATGGTCAGACCTGGTATATACGCATAGGCGTTAAAAACCTACCGTTACGGCAGCGACAGAAGTACCACGGAACGTATAATACGTGTTGAAATAACTTACGTTAGTAGGAGCAGTATCCTTAAACAATTGTACTTTTAATACAAACGTGATTGGGAAGCGAAATATTCACGATTGGGGTCACAGTTTGGGCTTTGAGCGCCATCGCAACGTTGCTCACATTGCTGCGATCGCCGTAGAGGTCATCTTCTGAGTTTCACTAGGTGGATGTACAAGAAAAAGTGCAGTAAGGAGTCAAGGTAATCATTTCTGTGCATATATTTTTGCTGTGGTTGACAAAGTTTGATAAATATTACTTTATTATCTTTTGTATGTACTAACAGCTGAATTTTGACATTAACGTCCTATTATTTTATGACTTAAATTTTAATATAAGAGTATTCATCGGTGTTATAATCCAAAATTATTTGAGTGTTCCTTATTTGTTATACTGACGAAGTTGTATCGAAATGATCTGTGTGAAGGAGAACGCAATTTATTTCTTATAACCATTCGTTAGGCTGGTATAAAAATAGTATTACAGTAATCTTAGTAGACCGACGTTGAAACCAGCTAGCCTATTAAGTACACTAAATACCTTAATTTGGAAGAATAATTAATGTAACAATTGTGTGGTTATTTCGAGGGTCGGGATTTTATGATACATATATTAAGGTTAACGAACCTTTATTTTTTTTTTAATGTGCATCCAGCTGCGAACGCATTTGTTGTACAGTACAATACTTACACGCATATTAAGTGTTTGTTTCTTTAAGAATTAGATCATTGAATTATCCTCAACATTTATTTACTTTTTTTATTTACATTAGACTCCATGTTTGAAACTCTTATCTTAAGTCTACATTTTGTGTCTGTACAGTAAAGTAATCCCGTTCGGAAGATATCACTGATTTTTTAAGTATAACATAACGTCATAACGTTTAACGAAAGATGTGTCAATGCATTAGTTTTTACGAATTTGAACGTACCTTATTGCGGTTTGAGGGATTTAATTTGAAGTGGTTCTAAAAGTGATTTCTTTTCTTGGAAGTAAAATTACATTGAAATTCAGATTTATTAAGTAAAGCAACGTAAGAACAGAATTGTTGTTTTTGGTCCGATTAGTGATTGATTTTTCCGCACGCAATTAGTTTAAGGCAAGCATGCGAGAATATTTGTGCCTTTTATGTATAGCGAAGATCTGCTGATCCCAGGACCACCGGTGATAACGTTCAGGTAAGCGAGTTATTTGAGTATTTAAGCGAGTTGTGAACTGGCGTAATTAGGCATTTCAACCCCGATTGTGTCACTTCAAATACTCTTTCCAGTTTTTATTTCAACTCCAACCCCTACTTATCCTTATATATCGTGAGCTCAAAATTTAGTTATACCTTACCTACCCCTAATCACTGAGCAGTCGAGCAAAATCCCAATTTTACCTGTTGTCCGCTCTACAGCGTTACCTTAAATTAAAGCGTCCTGAGTTACAATTACTGAAATTGTCCCTAACTACTACCTAGTAAAACATTAACTTTTGTGTTTTAAAAATATAGCTAGAAGTTAATCCATAGCGACGTTAATAGCGTAAAATTTCACTACTTTAAGCTAACGGATGGCCTGGAAAGTTGATATCACGCTAGTTGTTTTAATCCTCTTCATTTATCACAGTTCTTGAAAAATACCGCATGTTTTCTAAAACTGGACTGTAGTCGTTTTGAATTCGGTGTAGTCAACACTGAACCAATCCAGAGAGCGCTTAACTAATTATCCTTACATAAAGTAAAACTATTTCTGCAAATAACAGATTTATCTTTTCTCCTGTCGTATTTAAAGTAAATATGTTAACAAAACAATATTTTCCGTAAATTACTCGTATTTTAAAAACAAAATATGCTTTCCAAACGAATTCATAATTAATTCTTTTATTTGGACATAATCCAATTTTTCAATAGAAAAGCAAATCCCACCAGACTAAATATTTCATAATAATTTGAACAATTAAACATCACAAATTAGTTTGCATCTCCCATTAATAAAACTGATCAATACAAGTTCAAAGTGGTTTAACTCTGTATTAAGTTCTACACATAGTTATATTAACAAGTCCCTAATCGCGTGTAAGTTAACTATTTAAAATTATAATCAGGCATAACGTATCTAGTGAGATGCTTATTATGGGTGCCTATATGAGCTGATATGTATGAAAATTGAACGAGTGCGAAGGTTTTAACGAGTGTTATCATGCGTAATAAGCGTAGCACGAGTTATATTTAAGACGAGAGTATAATTCATTAATCACATGGGGTCGTTTTACGTAATGAAACTGCGTACTTTCCTTAGTAACGTGACTATTACAACAATAAATTATTATCACTGTAATAGACACTTTAGTAAGGAAAGTATGTAGTTTCATTAGCTGAAAGGACCCCATGTAATTAATAAATTATATTCTTAAATTTATAGTCACAGTGTTAAATAGCAACGTTGAAAGTTATTTTCCCAAGATTATTTTCATACCTGTTAGTCTGGTAGCACTTAGGCGACCGAGGTAAACGGGTGGGTTAATAATACTTTGACGCCGGGTACGAATCCCAGTTCGGGCATGGTCGGTTTGTACATGTATAGTGGTTTAAGTGAAAGAATACCCTTTGGCTAATCTTTGCCCCCTATAAAGTAAAGGTAACAAAAAAAGAAACATAAAAACTTCACCACGATTAAAATTATACACAGTTGGTATAATTACTCAAATCAAGAAACACAACAATTACTTATCCATTTGCCAGAATGCTCTATTCTTGTAATTACTAGACTTGTCGGAACTGCTGTTAATCACACAAAGAAAATCAAAGTACCTACTGGGACGTCTGCAACTATTTCATTATTTATTTGTATTTATAATAGTGCATTATTTAGATGGAAGTTGCTTTAATTAACAACAGAAGCAAGGAATCCAATCCAAAGACTAAACTATTCGTTTGATTATTATGTATCCACTGGGAATCACTAATTCCAAAAATAAAAAATTTAGGAAAAGGATGTTTCTTTTATCGTATGAAGACTGAACTTGGACAGTAGCTGCTCAACAGTGATATTGAACAACTTTGTAAGCCAATAAGATGGCAGGTGACACGTCAGATGCGTGTCGGGGCATGGTAAGTTTACCAATCATTTAAGAAATAATCCTGATGCTCAGAAATGTATATTCGTTTGAAATTTAAAAAAAAAATTGTACTTTTAGTTTAAACTATACTACTAGTAAATAACTCAAACCCATTAACACTACAAAGTGCGATAAAAAGGTCACAATTATGAGTGCCCATGTGGATAATGAGCCAGACAACCGAACATTCAGATGCCATGGCTGTATCTGTCCCGTTTACCGCATTGTTAGTTAATCAGATGTACAATCGCTTCACCTTCATTATACTTTCAGCTATTGCAGATGGACTCTTTCCGGCCACGGAAGATGATGCTATCGGCCTTTTTCTCAAAGTGAACAAAATCAGAGGCGGAGAAAACCGATGAAGAATTGGAATTGCGCATAATAGGCTTAGACTATTACTCAGATAGTTACGGGCCATCTCCCACAGGTCCATTATTTCCAGAAGTGGATCAACTATTGGATGACATCGACGACCCATATTTCTGCTTACAAGAGATGAAAGAATTAGAGGCAGCAGCTGGCCCTCTTGATCCTGTGTTGACGCCTCAAGATGCTGCAGAGACTTAAGCCTTTCCTGTCATTTATACGACTTCAGAATATCCACTTTTCATTCTTTCATCTACTGAACCAAATCCTGTATCAACCAGTAAACAGAATATGGAAGAAACCGTAGTCATTGGAATACAATCAGCTTATGCGCCATTTGATCATGTATCAGTCGGCGAAGGACCCGAGAGGTTGTGAGTAAATCGTCGTCATTTTTCACAAATGTTACTTTAGAAAAATACCAATTCTTCAGTCTCCAATAGCCACCTCCTGATATACTACCCACAGCTTCTGAATCACATAATTCCTTATCAATCATACACGAGACCAGTAAAGATCCCATTGGTACATTTAGTTCAATAACTCCTTCTACATCTTCACTGGCTTATACACGAATTGCGACTCCTTTCTCAACGCCAAGTAGTAATACGAAGAGTCTTAAAAAAGAAAAGATAAAAAATTGTGAAAAAAGAAGAAAATATTTGAATTAGGTATAAGAACTGGCCGATACATGTACGTACTAAAACGTTTGATGTGCCTCACTACAACCAGTTACGACCGAGTACGATTATTTGAAAAGATTACTTACAGACCATCATTTAAAAATAATTGTTGAGGAAACGAAAAACGAGCCAATTGATGAAATTCGCTCAAGAAGCACTTGAGAATTTTTTAAGTATTGAGCTTGTCATAGGCATTGCGAAATTTCCTTCCTATACTGACTATTGGACTTAGGAGCTGCGTTATGACAAGGTAGTGAGCGTGATATCCTTAACAAAGTATAAAAAAATCCGTGAATTCCTCCATTTTGCTGACAATACCTAAATCAGCTCCAACTAATTTTTTAAGGTAAGACCTGGAATGAACTTACTCTGTGAAAATTTCAGACAAATCTAAAATGAAACCCGACAGTCAATTAACGAAATGATGATACCATCCATGAGAGCCAGAGCTGGTTTGTGTGAGTACATACCATCTAAGCAAAAAAAAAATGGGACATCAAACTCTTCGTAAGAGCTGGAGTATCCGGTATTGTACACTTTTTTGTGTATGATTTCAATATCACAAGTTTCCACATTTCGGACAAGGTATGGTATTAGAAGCAAAGGTAGTTTGTATTTTATACCAAACCATTCCAAATCTAGCAACGGCGACTGTCTGTTTCGATAATTATTTTACATCACTACAACTAACGTACAGATTGCGCTACAACTACGGTATACCTGATTTGGACACTATAACAAATAAAAAATTATGCTTGATTGATTGTTATATTGTTATATACAGGTAAATTGTACCGCGGTCTAGCTCCTAGGTACAAACTTACTGTAATTGAGAGCTCATTTTCAACAGGTCGTGAGGGAGGTGGAGATGTATCCGTAGAGATAACTAGCATTAGAACTTTTTTGATGGACGCCACTCAATTTGTAGGTTTAATAGTTAAAATACAACAAAAATTGAGAAATTTGTGCCTTAAGGCATAATAGATAATCTGAGTAAACACTAAATAACTGTATTTATATGTATATTTAATAAATCAAAATGTTTGAATGATATCAGCATAACATAACTAAAACGATATTTCTCGCAAACATTTATGATCCTAAAATTACTAAATTCAACACAACTACATAAGCTTATACTCTATATTTACTTAAAATTCAAAATGCAATATGATAAACACCATTCAATAATAATGAAACGTATGCTGGCCTATGTCAACGGATATTACAGTTAATGTAGGTTATGAGCTCAAACGTTTTTATCTTATGACCAGAAATCACCTGTTCCTTTATGACCATATCAACACACTAACTGATTTGTTTGCTTAAAACGTACTTCGAATAAAAGGTTACTTCTTACTTACATCTACTCGAAATAAATATATTACTTCGTCCTAAAACGTACTGTTGTAGGAGAACTTCATTTCCAATTCATAAGATAATGTACGACCATTTCCATTTGTCACTAACACACCAATACGCGAACTGTAGAATATATACGTAAGGTAATGTTCATATTTTCCACATACCAATAATGGGAAAACTACAAATGCAGACAAACTAACAGCAAGCGTACTAACAGCAAGCGATAATGATACGAAGGTAACCCCATTTTTAATTATTCAAGGCAAGGGTTGCATATCATCCACGCCATTTTATGCCAGTTAAGTTCGTAACGTCACACTACGATTTTACAACGATACGGAAATTTATCAAAATAAAAGCTTTTTCTTAACACCAGCGACCTTCCTTATTGTAGGGGTGTACCCTTTCTTTGTTCCCTTACAAAAGAGGAGCAAAACGTAAACGTAATGTAATGAACTATATGGCAGAAGAAACGGGAAGGAAGTGACACAAGCGTGTTCAATACGCGTTTGCGCATAATACAACAAAAACAGATGTTACTAATATACACAGAGATCCGTAAGTATGTAGACTAAAGTCAAAATATTGACATATACTAAAATTTACCTAGGGGAAGTTAGCAATAACTTTCCATCGATAGATTTTCGAATGCTCATATTCCTCCTGAAATTCATTTTTATTGTTGTAGATGAATCTTTCTTTCGCTACTATTTATTCCGTTCGATAGATTAAACTGTAAAGCATTTCATATAATTAAATTAAAGGAAATAATTAAATTTCAAAGTTCAGTCATAACTTTTATATACGCGCGTTCAAAGAAAATTGATGATAATTCAAAAAGTACATCTTTTTTTTTCGTTAAATTTTCCAAAGAGATAGTTTAAGCAATAAGGAATACAATATCAAAAAATTGGGAGGCTATTTTTTGTTTAAAGGGAATAATTTAATTTCAAAGTTCAGCCATAACTTTTATATACGCGCGTTCAAAGAAAATCGATGATAATTCAAAAGTACATTTTTTTTCGTAAATTTTTCCAAAGAGATAGTTTAAGCAATAAGGAATACAATATCAAAAATTGGGAGGCGTTTTTGTTTAAAGGTTTTTTTCAAAGTTCAGCCATAACTTTTATATACGCTCGTTCACAGAAAATCGATGATAATTAAAAAGTACATCTTTTTTTTTCGTTAAATTTTCCAAAGAGATAGTTTAAGCCAATAAGGAATACAATATGCAAAAAATTGGAGAGGCATGTTTTATGTTTAAAGGAATAATTTAATTTCAAAGTTCAGCCATATACTTTTATACACGCGTCGTATCAAGAAAATCTGATGATAAATTACAGGAAAGTACATACTTTCTCTTTTTCGTTAAATTTCTCCAAAGAGATTTTATGTTTAAGACTTAATAAGGAATTATCAATATCAAATAATTGGGAGGCTGTTTTATGTAATTAAAGGAATAATTTAATTTCAAAGTTCAGCCATAACTTTTATATACGCGCGTTCAAAGAAAATCGATGATAATTCAAAAGTACATTTTTTTTTCGTAAATTTTCCAAAGAGATAGTTTAAGCAATAAGGAATACAATATCAAAAATTGGGAGGCTGTTTTTGTTTAAAGGAATAATTTAATTTCAAAGTTCAGCCATAACTTTTATATACGCTCGTTCACAGAAAATCGATGATAATTAAAGAAGTACATCTTTTTTTTCGTTAAATTTTCCAAAGAGATAGTTTAAGCAATAAGGAATACAATATCAAAAATTGGGAAGCGTTTTTTGTTTAAAGGAATAATTTAATTTCATAGTTCAGCCATAACTTTTATATACGCTCGTTCACAGAAAATCGATGATAATTAAAAAAGTACATCTTTTTTTTTCGTTAACTTTTCCAAAGAGATAGTTTAAGCAATAAGGAATACAATATCAAAAAATTGGGAGGCTGTTTTTTGTTTAAAGGGAATAATTTAATTTCAAAGTTCAGCCATAACTTTTATATACGCGCGTTCAAAGAAAATCGATGATAATTCAAAAAGTACATTTTTTTTTCGTAAATTTTTCCAAAGAGATAGTTTAAGCAATAAGGAATACAATATCAAAAAATTGGGAAGCGGTTTTTTGTTTAAAGGGAATAATTTAATTTCAAAGTTCAGCCATAACTTTTATACACGCTCGTTCACAGAAAATCGATGATAATTAAAAAAGTACATCTTTTTTTTTCGTTAAATTTTCCAAAGAGATAGTTTAAGCCATAAGGAATACAATATCAAAAAATTGGGAGGCTGTTTTTTGTTTAAAGGGAATAATTTAGTTTCAAAGTTCAGCCATAACTTTTATATACGCGCGTTCAAAGAAAATCGATGATAATTCAAAAAGTACATCTTTTTTTTTCGTTAAATTTTCCAAAGAGATAGTTTAAGCAATAAGGAATACAATATCAAAAAATTGGGAGGCTGTTTTTTGTTTAAAGGGAATAATTTAATTTCAAAGTTCAGCCATAATTTTTATATACGCGTTCAAAGAAAATCGATGATAATTCAAAAGTACATTTTTTTTCGTAAATTTTTCCAAAGAGATAGTTTAAGCAATAAGGAATACAATATCAAAAATTGGGAGGCTGTTTTTTGTTTAAAGGAATAATTTAATTTCAAAATTCAGCCATAACTTTTATATACGCTCGTTCACAGAAAATCGATGATAATTAAAAAGTACATCTTTTTTTTCGTTAAATTTTCCAAAAGATAGTTTAAGCAATAAGGAATACAATATCAAAAAATTGGGAGGCTGTTTTTTGTTTAAAGGGAATAATTTAATTTCAAAGTTCAGCCATAACTTTTATACACGCTCGTTCACAGAAAATCGATGATAATTAAAAAAGTACATCTTTTTTTTTCGTTAAATTTTCCAAAGAGATAGTTTAAGCAATAAGGAATACAATATCAAAAAATTGGGAAGCTGTTTTTTGTTTAAAGGGAATAATTTAATTTCAAAGTTCAGCCATAACTTTTATATACGCGCGTTCAAAGAAAATCGATGATAATTCAAAAAGTACATTTTTTTTTCGTAAATTTTTCCAAAGAGATAGTTTAAGCAATAAGGAATACAATATCAAAAAATTGGGAGGCTGTTTTTTGTTTAAAGGGAATAATTTAATTTCAAAGTTCAGCCATAACTTTTATATACGCGCGTTCAAAGAAAATCGATGATAATTCAAAAAGTACATTTTTTTCGTAAATTTTTCCAAAGAGATAGTTTAAGCAATAAGGAATACAATATCAAAAAATTGGGAGGCTGTTTTTTGTTTAAAGGGAATAATTTAATTTCAAAGTTCAGCCATAACTTTTATATACGCGCGTTCTCAGTAGAATTTCCTACGGGATCTGTTTCTGGGGTAACTCGCATGCAGCAACAAAGTTGTTTAAAATTCAAAAACGCATCTTGAGGATAATGAATGGGGCTGATCTTATATCCTCTATTACGAAAAAAGTATAGGGAACCGAAAGGTTTTGAAAACGGGAACTAATAGAATGTGCATTCTGTTAACACTGTGCAAATTTTTGTAACAATATATGTACCTATAAATAAAAATTTCCACGCATTTTTAATTACCACGTGCTTTTAGATAGGGATATTCGTTTTTCCTCGATTGCTTTCAAACAATAATAATAATAATAATAATATTTATTGTGCATCATGTCGGTACATTTACACATGTCAGATACCCATCACCAAACAATTCCATCACCGAACAAATATATCAACAAGAAATGCATAAACAAAAAGATACATAAACCAAAAGATACATAAACAAAGAAATACATAAACAAAAAAATTATCAACAAATAATACATACTCAAAAATAAACATCCACAAAATAAATATCAACTAAAATAAAAATACTTGCACTTTGAACATTAAATCCCTTAACTATAATAAAAATAATATAGTAATTTATGGTTACTGTGCTCATGAAGATTGCAAAAAATTTAAATTAAAATGCGATTTTGTAGGTAACTATTTAAAGATACTTGCATATAGCACCTCACTTAATTATTGTCACGAAGAGCAGTTAACCAGGCACGTGAAAGGTTTTGAGCGTAAAATTCTTGGCCAAAAGTTAGCTAAATCTACTATTCTAAAGGTCCGTCAAGAAGATATTAAAACTAGTATCACCAATTTATCTTTGACAAAAAATCTTAAAAACGTTAAATCGATCAAGGTGTATAAAAAAATAAAAAAAGAATACGAAGCTAGGAATGACAGACACAGGGATGATTCCCTTGACATGTTTATGATGCAAGCAGAAAATAAACATTATATTTTCTCTGTATCCATTCCTTTTTGTGTTTTCATTTTTAGTAAAGAACAATTACACTTCCTACACTACGATTCAAATCGGTCTGCACAACTACCAGACTTGTATCTTGACGCGACAGGATCGGTCGTAAGAAAACCTTACATTGGTGCACAAAGGATTTTATATTATTGCGGTGTTATTGAAAGTTCTCATTCCAGAATTTTGCCCATTTTCGAAATGATTTCTAGTAGGCATAATACGTCAAAAATAGGGTCCTGGCTGTTAGAATTTAAAGTCTACTGTAAAAGGAATTTAAACAAATGGCCTGCTTTTAGAACAGTAGCCACAGATTTTAGTCTAGCTCTTATTAATGCAATCAGTGAAGCTTGGAATTGTATGACTCTGCAAAAGTATTGTGACATATTTTTTGAAAAAGTTTTTGACATTAATATAAATTTAAATAACATTATTGTTTTAAAACTGTGCTGTGCCCATATAATGAAATTATTAGCAAGAGATGTTAATAAATATTTTCCGAACAAAAATGCACAGCGTTTTCTCAAGGAAATCTTAGCATCGCTTTTTAATATGTCCAATTTCAATGCTATTCAAAGTACGTTAAGAAATGTTTTTATATTAACAAGTCAAGAACACGAAAACAAAATTTTTAATTATTCTAAATTATCTTTACTAAAGTTAGGAATGGATAACCCAATTAATAATTTTGAAGAAAATGTGGAAGTCGAAGAAAGTGAAGTCGGAAACGAACGCTCATTTTATTTACAAAATAAATTTTATTTGCACTTTGCAAACATTTTATTTGAAATTCAAAACATTGAAGATATTGTAGACGATTCATTTATAGAAAACATATGTTATAATAAAGATTTTTGTAGATATTTATTAAACCATTATATACCGTATCTTCCCCTGTGGACTGCGCTTCACGGTTTTAAAAGAAGTTCTAACGCTCTTGTCGAGAACTGGTTCAATATTGTAAAAAACAATTTAATGCAAGGGAAACTTCATCAAAAATGTTCACGTTTTATAAGAACAGTTCGGAATTATGTCGTTGCGCAACATAGGGAACATAAATATGAAATAAAGAAAAGTCGTGCCAATAAAAAGCGTAAGGTAAAGGAAGAAGTAGAAAAATGGCAATCGAGAAAAAAACAAAAACATACTTTTTTCAAAAAACAAATTTTGTCCAAAATGTTTAAAGAAGAAAATATTACTCAACTATCAAGCAAAATCACCTCGGAAACAAGTAATAATAGTGTAAATGATGATGATTTTTATACAAACAAAAACGAACCTTTGGTAAAAAAATTAAGTAGAGATTACGTTATTGCCAAATACAAAAACGAAACATTTGTTTATTCAACCTATGCTTGCTTAAATAATCGCAACAATAAGCAAGACATGTGGTTGAACAACCTAATTATAGACTTATTTTTGAAAATAATACAAAATCACACCTATAAGATTTTTTTACAGTACGAGACAGATTTTATAATAAAAAAACAAGGCCATACCTTTAAGAATAAAGAAACCCAAAATTCACTAATTTTACCTATTTTGGAAAATGATCATTGGATACTCATTTTTGTAAACGTTAATAAACGCGTATTTGAAGTTTTGGATCCACTGGGTAATACTCAACGAAATACAGATAAATTTTATAACAGATTACGACCCTATTTAACAAAATACTGCAATACATTTTCGTTAATAGTCAACAAAAAATTACCGGTTCAAGACGATCAATTTAATTGTGGAGTATATATATATATATATATATATATATATATATATATATATATATATATATATATGTTACTATGCAGAATGTATAATGAAAAATATTAACTTTTCAAACAATTTTGATCCATATGAATATCGAACTTATATGAAATATTTAATAATTGCTAACAGTGAATCTCTCGAAAATAATTGCATCTACTGTGGAGGTAACAACAATGAAATTTTATGTCAAAAATGTAGAAGGTATAGCCATAGAACGTGTCTGGATGAAATTGTAAATCCTTACGTTTGTGAACTGTGCAAATGATAATATAGGTATGATTATTGTATGCTGTTACTATAATCATCAGCTTACTTTAGTAGAAGATGTCAAAAAAATACAACGAATAAAAAATACACAACGCTAACGATGGCCTAAATTAATAATATTAATGTACGTCAATGGATTACAACAACCGTGCTGAAATGTGTTAGGAATATGCAATGGGTCCTTGCGCCCACACCCACTGAGAGGGTCTGCATTTTAGGGATTACAACAACCGTGCTCAAATGTGTTGGGAATATGCAATGGGTCCTTGCGCCCACACCCACTGAGAGGGTTCTGCATTTTAGGGATTGCAACAACCGTGTTTTGTTGGATTGTGAAATGCATGCTGGCAACAGGATAACACTAAAACGATTTATTTGCATTTGGTATAGTATAGTATAGGTGCTTTTCAATAAAAAAATAAAATAAAAAACAAAGAAAAAAATTATTACACAAAAATTTTAGTATAGGTGATTTTCAATAAAAAAAAAATAAAAAAAAGAAGAAACTTATTAAAAAAAAACGTTGACAAAGGTACTTTTCATTCGGTGGTGGGTGCTTTATATTGTATTATTCATGGCATGTGTGGTGGTGGGTAGTTATACTTATAGGCATTGGTCGAATGTGTTGTTCTTATATGTTACAGTGTAGTAGAAGAAACTGGCTGTTTTTTTAAGCGCCGAATATTGGCATTGACATTTGCAGTGTCTTTTAAATTATTCCTTTGCTTTGCTGTTGTTTCAAAAGTCAACATTGCTGAAGAAATGATTTATTTACAAGAGCTCTTGTGTTTACAGCTACTGCATAAGGAATGTGAAAAGTTATGGCTGAACTTTGAAATTAAATTATTCCCTTTAAACAAAAAACAGCCTCCCAATCTTTTGATATTGTATTCCTGATTGCTTAAACTATCTCTTTGGAAAATTTAACGAAAAAAAAAAGATGTACTTTTTTAATTATCATCGATTTTCTGTGAACGAGCGTATATAAAAGTTATGGCTGAACTTTGAAATTAAATTATTCCCTTTAAACAAAAACAGCCTCCCAATTTTTGATATTGTATTCCTTATTGCTTAAACTATCTCTTTGGAAAAATTTACGAAAAAAAAATGTACTTTTTGAATTATCATCGATTTTCTTTGAACGCGCGTATATAAAAGTTATGGCTGAACTTTGAAATTAAATTATTCCCTTTAAACAAAAAACAGCCTCCCAATTTTTTGATATTGTATTCCTTATTGCTTAAACTATCTCTTTGGAAAATTTAACGAAAAAAAAAGATGTACTTTTTGAATTATCATCGATTTTCTTTGAACGCGCGTATATAAAAGTTATGGCTGAACTTTGAAATTAAATTATTCCCTTTAAACAAAAAACAGCCTCCTAATTTTTTGATATTGTATTCCTTATTGCTCAAACTATCTCTTTGGAAAAATTTACGAAAACAAAAAATGTACTTTTTGATTTATCATCGATTTTCTTTAAACGCGCGTATATAAAAGTTATGGCTGAACTTTGAAATTAAATTATTCCCTTTAAACAAAAAACAGCCTCCCAATTTTTTGATATTGTATTCCTTATTGTTTAAACTATCTCTTTGGAAAAATTTACGAAAACAAAAAATGTACTTTTTGAATTATCATCGATTTTCTTTGAACGCGCGTATATAAAAGTTATGACTGAACTTTGAAATTTAATTATTTCCTTAAAAAAAAAATATCCTGTCAATTATTTAATTATATGAAATGCTTTACAGTTTAATGTATCGAACGGAATAAATAGTAGCGAAAGAAAGATTCATCTACAACAATAAAAATGAATTTCAGGAGGAATATGAGCATTAGAAAATCTATGGATGGAAAGTTATTGCTAACTTCCCCTAGGTCTAAAATTTAATTATTGAAAGGAAAAATAAATGGTTAAAGATACTAATGTATTGTAAATATATTTATCAATAATAATGAAAATTTCGAAACAAATTAAAGTAACGGTAGACAAGAATTGGCACGTTACAGCTGTTAGGTCTGAGCAAATAAAAATTGACTCTCCAAAATCAACAAGTATAGCACCAAGAGGGTCGATTTACCGAAGAGCCGAAAACAAAAACAAACGGTTGTTTGTTAAATGGGTTGCGAATAAAGACGTGCAACTAGTAACTATGTCGGAATAGACCCCATTGGCACTACCACAAGGTATTCTAAAAAAAGAGAGTCGATCCTTCCTGCCCAAGAGTAATGAATGTATACAAGGCATACCTGGGGAAATTAGATGAGGACGACATGATGCCTGCATTGTAGCATTGTAGGGAACTTCCTGGAAGTCTAACACTATTCGCTATGTCCATTTTGAATGCATCACACCCTGTAGAGAGCACACGTTTTTAACTGTACGATCACTTTCTATCATCAACAATCAATGGCCGTTGCAGGAATTGCAAAAAGTGCCAAACCAGAACAAAATGTCTTAAATGCTCTAATGTGACTTCCAGCAAGTTAAGGTTGTGTTTTGAAGGGCACCAGAACCGTTTTTATACTTTATACCACCGCCAATACGACTTGTTTTCATTGTATGTATTTTTTTTTAATTTTTATAACGTTATTTTCACTTTTCGCACTTTTTTCAGAAATAAAATTTCATTTTTATATGACGATGTATCCCTATGGAAATTTTTATTTAGTTGCCTTAAATTTTGGTAAACGAGGCACTGTATCCACCTGGATACGCCTCATTCTTCATCGGGGTTGAGTTTTAGAAAATTTCCAGTATGCTCAAAAAATTGCACAAAAATCCAAGAACTAAGCTATGGAAGATTATATATTTACAAGACCGATTTTGCGCTTGGCAAACGAAGTGTTAAGCTAACAAAATGGTGTACTAAAATACTAAAAAATAAGTGTTTACAAAAACTATTTAAAATAATAGGGTCAGCATAATTTTCACGGAAAATTTAATGTGATTATGTTCTTTAAAACAGCGTATGTATAATCATAAACACAAGAGTGTTGATGATACACTTTTTTATTGTCTCTATTACCAAAGCTACTAGAGTTTATTGCTGTGGCGAAAGAAACTTGTTTGGGTGACCTAAAATAAGCTCAAGTGTATGGAAATCTTGCAACTGCTGATACCGCTTCAGACTAAGAACTAGTGATATAAAATCCTACATCATTTTGTCATGAAATGCAACATTGTATGTAGTATACAAAACCAATTTAAGTTATTTACGTCACTATATAGCTGCTGACCTTCGTTGCCTCTTGCAAGAGTAGGAGCTGTAAATACGCCTAATTCAGACGCTATAAACATATTAATGGTAAGCATTATGTTCTTTATCTAACGTTTACCCATGATTGTTGTACGACGCTTACATTTCCAGAGAGCTCAGAGGTTAACATCACTTTACCACACTGATGTTAAGCCGCAAGCGTAAAGGCTACCTACATCATAATAACAATGCTGACTTGAATGAATAAAAAACGTTTGACGTGTGTTTGTGTGTGTATGTGCTTATGTGTAAGTGTGAGTGCATATGGCGTGCGTGTACGTGTGCGTGTGCGTCTGCGTGTTCGTGTGTGAGCGCGCGTGTGTGTGCGTGTGCGTGTGCGTGTACGTGTGCGTGTGCGCGTGCGCGTGCGTGTGCGTGTGCGTGTCCGTGTGCGTGTGTGCATGCGTCCGTACATGCGCGCGTGTGTATGTGTGAAGCCACCATAACGTATGCACAATCATCCAACTTTAACAGTATTTTATATTAGACTATTTTTTGTAATATCTCGCTTCTGGCAAGTTATGGTTGAAATGTAGTCACAAATAAAGGTAATTTGTAGAAGGAGCTAAAATACATTCTGTGAATATCTAAAAAACCATTAGCGTTATTGAAAAATGGAAAAAACCTTTATTCGTTTTAATATCTTTGATAATTCATCCATTTTATTACATATACACGCACGCACTCACGCACGCATCATTTCAAACCATTTATCGGAACACGTCTGAATGGGCACATCCAAAAAGTCTCAATGAAGAGACTTTGAACGGTGTAGGATCATACACAAAAAGGTGCGGGTCCACACTGGTGCGCGTGACACCCAGGAGTGTCATGTGGGCGCTAGGATAGTTAAATCAGGGTAAACCATTTGTCTATGACAGTGGATTTTACAGGTTACGCTGAAATTTTACTCTTTTCCAGACTATACTAAGTGAAAAATCATTTAAAAGGACTAAAGATCTAACGGATTATGAAATTATATCTATTACATTTCCTAAAAAGTCCTGGTGGTTATTGAATTTTTCAAGAATTAGGGCCGCTTTTTAGCAATATCGTCACCACTATTTTTCTTACAAAAAAAGAACTAAACAAGAAAATCGTATGTTCTCCCCAGAATCTTACAATCTATTGCGGTGATTAAATCGAACTTTAGGGGGAATATTACTGTTGTATCAAAGATGATCAAGTAAACTTTCATATTCAGATATTCCTAGTTCTTCTTCTACTCCTCAAATCCTTGACTATTTGATCAATCTTTTAGTGAACCAATATCTTTAACTTTGTTAGTGGTAAATTAGTTTCTAATTCCTTTAAGTGTAATAAGTAGGTCTGCGTTTATGTTACTGATACAATAACGAGAGCCGGTCCTATTAATGACTCATGTCGGGAAAAAGCGGTGTTGCATGGAAACTGCATGAGCTATCTATTGGTTAAAAGTTAAAAGAGCCCGACCCCGAAGGAGGAAGGTTCTTCTTTTAATCAACAGAGAAACCAACGAATATATATATATATATATATATATATATATATATATATATATATATATATATATGTGCCGATCCGTTCCACCGTCCTGTCGATCTTTGTACGTTTTGAACCGTTTGTCATAGTTATCTTGTACCGCCGTTTACCATTAACGCGACGCCGCCACCTGAACACCATCTACATATAGCGGGGGTTATAGCTGCTGAAATTTGATGCTGAATGCACGTAAGTCAAAACGTACATTACACATACGCTGATGACAGATGCCACTCCGGGTTAAACACCCGACGTAAACGTTCATTTACTCCGTTGAATAGAAAGGTACTCGCCTAAATTCTGTCAATCCCAGGGAGATCATTTAAACAGGGCAACGGGTATTTTTCCAGATTTTTGTAAATAATATTCCACCTACACACAGTATACACACTCACACAAATACGCCTACACTAGGCAAAGTAATTAAAGAACCGAAGTGTAGAAAGCTAGCAGATTGACCGCAACTAGACGCCCACAAGTAGAACATATTCGGGTCACCTAGTGTCTTAGTGAAATTCCGAACTTCGTGTAAATACGAGAGTATTATATTTTAATCGTCCGTAAATAACCGCTGTCCGGCCCGCTCGCCGATCGTGAGAGATCAATAATTTAAGAATAATTAGACAATAGATCCATCACCGTAGTTAATAACCTCGTTAGGTTAGCCCGCTTTAAAATATATGCTTAATAAAAATAAAACCGTAAAAGCTTTGTTTTTGGTAAAAAATCAAATCGTATTCTTGTTAAAGCATAAATTCTGTACTGAACAAACTCGTACAATTTTAAACTACGTTTCCCGAAGGTTGAGACACCTTATTACGGTTGCCATTGCCGTCTTCAACGCCCTCCCAGGTCACGATTACCGCGATCGAAAGCAAGAAGCGCGCCGCGAATGCATAAACAACACTCAGAGAGTAGTCATATCTAATACTCAAGAGTGTAATAACTCGGAAATACCGTCATTTTGGTTTGGATACAAGTCTGACTAATTACTAAAGATAATTAGAATACATCTTAAGCACTATAATTACGAACCGATTGTAAATAATTAATTAGAATACGTGAACCCTGTGCATATTTATGAAGTCCATTTAATTCCATTTAAATAAGAACACATTTCAATAAAATAAAACCGTAAAAGGTTTTATTTTATAAAGGCAAAATAAATTCGCATTCTCGTTCACATACAAACCAGTCTCTTTCAAATATTGATGTATTCTAAATTATACAATCTAAAAGTTTCCATAACACTTAGAGTTATCTTCGTCAGTGGCAATACCTATTAATTTTGCAGTTTGAGGAACGTATAAAGCCAACTATAGAATTAAATTTTAGTAAAGAATACCTAGGTCATTAAAAATTAAATGTTGTTAAACTGTCTTAAAGATGACAAATCAGAACACCCTCTAACGACGAAGGCTAACAATGAAAAATGTCAGCCAAAAACACATTTAACAAAATTTAATCAAGTAATTATGTAAGCGTAATGTTGTGAAAAACTTCAATTTGAAAATGATAGAAGAATTCATAAATAAAACAAAGATATACATTTGTCAATAATTGCGAGTGTTATTATTTTGCTTTATTTTATTTCAACTAAAATTAATATAGGACTTAAAACTGGGTCATTTGAAGGCATAGCCGCCACTATTAACTGTATTTTCACAAAAAAAATCCGGAGGGTAGAGTAGAAGGTGGACCACTGCCGGTAAGATCCGAATAAGAGGCCACCCGATTCAGATCCAGAAGAAATAACTTATGCGGTCACTTGATCGTTTGACCGAGTTACTAGCCAAACTCACACCCTCTTTTTATGTTACGTGGTAGGTTAGGCATGTGGCAAACGTGATTTTTTTAGCTCAAAATATTGTTGACGCGCGACAGAATTCGTAACTGGTGAAGTTAGAATCATGCACACTTTATTATTAATTTTTTTTGTTTCAAAACAAATTCAAAATATATTTCCTCCTCCACTCTTAAGTCTACAAAGAAGTATATAATCACCTGAAATGAAAAAATTACCCCCTAGAGGAGTTCCACAAAAAGCAAGGATACACTGTGAATCATAAGTCTTTTCCTTTATGGTTCACGTACTCATTTTACGATTGAAACCGCACTCTTATCTTTTGTATTTAGGTTGCGAAATGAAGTCACAGTTACACATAATTTAGCTGTTGACTTTAACAGTATTTACGGTAATTTTTTGTATATTTTAGAATGTCAGATGGACGCGAAAAGCCACCTGGTGCTCAGTACAAAAGAAAAAGGTTCTGGAAGCAACGACAAATTGATAAACAGGATGGGAGTTTACTGAACTACTTAAGAACTAAGAAAAAAGAGGCTGACATCATAGAGTTGTCCCAAACTGAAGCTTATAAGTATACTGACGATCAGGTAACCGTAACCGATAGTGATACAAATCTGCAGGTACTACATAACCTCTGGTTATCTTAGACTCCGATCTAGGATCTTTGCCACCTAGTTTGTCAGACGCTGAAAGATGTTTTTTAGTAGAACAGAGGCCACCTAAACCGTTAAAGGATTATAAGTATCCAGTTGGTAACACCGGTATAAAATATTGAAAAACGGAGAGACAGTACTGGGCCACTGGTTAGTCTATTCCATTATAAAAAAACTGTGTCTATTGGGTTTGCTGTAATATTTTTACTTGCTCTTTCAGTTCTCTTTCCACTGAAGGATTTACATGTTGAGGGTACCTCCGTGACACTTTAAAAGGATATTGGTCATCAAAAAATTGCTTTCAATGCCCGGTGATTTAGAGTGAATTTGGTCAGCGATTACAACCTTATCAAACTATTGGCAATGAGTCATAAGGGCTTATTGTTGCCAAGGGGAATGAGGGACGTTTACGAATTGTGTGAACAGTAAAAGTTCTTCCAGAAAATTGTTTGTTCATTAGGGATACCAAGGACAAACTTTATGATTTCAATGAAATTTTTTTACAAATGGTTTGACTACTAGCTCAATTGGATCCAATAGTGGAAGAGCATGTTCGAAGAGTGCTTAAGAAACAGGAAGCACTATCTGGGAAAAAATATACAAAACGTACTGATTTATCTTTTACATTTACATATTAAATGACATATTATTGACGAAATACTATTACGTTATTCTACTTTATGGTCCTGATATCATAATTAAGAATAATGAAAGCATTTTAGGCTTTCTTCCAGTAGAGAAATCGACAGGTCAAAAACTTGAAAATGAAATAATTGAAAAACTTGCAAAATTGGCGTTAAATTTACACGACATGAAAGGTCGAGTTTATGACAACGGGTCCAGTATAATAGGTGGTAAATCAGGGGAACAGTCTTAAATAAGGACGATGAATCCACGAACATTTTACTTCCCACATAGTAGCCACTCATTAAATTTAATCGTCAACGATATTGCAAAGGCGTCCTTAGAAGCTGCCAAATTTTTGTAACTTACTTCAAAGAATGTATTTGTTTTTTGCTTCGTCAACCTTTAGATGGGCGATATTATTAAAACATGGCAAGGGACTAACTCTAAAACCACTGAATGATACTCGTTGGGAAGATCGAGCAGACTCTCTAAAACCCTTAAGGTATCGATTAGGAAGTATTTACTATGCTGTATTAAGTATTTATGACGGTAGTCAAATCGATACTTCTACAAGAGGTAAGGCTTCTGGCCTGTTGCACTGTATTAAACAATTTGATATACAATCTTAAATTGTATTAATCCGAGTAGTATGTCATTGCACACCAAAGACTGTGATTTATCTTCTGCTATCGAGCTAATAAAAAATTCTATCTTTTTCAAGGATCTTCGTTCGGATGAGGTTTTTAATAAAATGCTTTGTGATGCAAAGCAACTCGCCGATGTTATTGACATCCCAGCCGATTTCGAGTTAGCACAACCGGGTTACAGGCTTCGACGAAAAACTGTTAACTTTCCTTACGATGCGCGCGATGATTCGGTCGCAGATCCCAAATTAACCTTTTGATGGCTGACCCCACTTCCCGTTAACTTACTTGCTTAATAATAAGAGATATAGTGTATTAATGTCTTCTGATACCATTTTTTAAGTCATACAGGTTATAAAGTTCCGCCTTTTATAGATTTTTTATGTTCCCAAAATGGGAACGTTGGCATGTGCACCAACTAAAATTCATTCAAACACAAAAATGTGATAGATATATTTATTATTTCCAAATACTGAAATTATTACACAATATAACAATTTTTGGCTCATTTGTTATGGTATTCTGTAAAACACCCTTGCTTATGCAGACGTTTCTCGCACTTGTTGTACTTTAGTCGGGTATTTTTGGTACAAATAACGCATCTTCCTTGTTTTACAGAGCCCATAATATGATTGATACCATTGCATCGTGCATCAGAAACAATTCGTGCGGTAGGACATCCTAATCTCGTACGCGGCAGAGTTTCAATCTGAAGCAAACACATGGTAATATTTCGTCGGAAAGTTAGATAAGACTACGCGTCATCTGGAAGAAGGTATTGATAAAATCTATAAGCTGCAACCACTTCCATATTGAGGCCATTGCTAAAAAGATTCCACCACCATCTCTTTGATCTGAGTCTTGGGCCGTAGCTTGACAACGTTCGATCTAATACATCCACTCCTACCATTCCCTCGTTGTACTTCCGTATTGCATGTGGCTGTGAAACTTCTTTATCTTTCACTTGCTTTACACGTCGCCTTACTTTGTGGATTGGATTTAGTCCATGGTAATTACTTGCGACGGTAACAACAGCATTATCGTTCCATTTCATGCAAATTACTTTTCCATCAGAACGGTAATCATAGGACCCCCGTTCCTGTTTGTTTAAAATTTTTGCAGCAACCAAAAGACACTTCGCAGTCCTGTTTTCGCAAATTGTTCCGCAAGCACGTATACCTTTTTTTGCTAATTGGGCAAGTAGTGCGTAGCTTGTGAAGAAATTGTTAAAATAAACAACATGTGAATCTGGATTTGTAACTACAGAGAGGAGATTGTTCACAAATCTACTACCAAGTGGTAAATTTGTATCCCCACTTCTTCCGCAATAAATTTCCATGTTGTACGGATAAACATCAACACAGCATCCATATTTTAAAACCGAATCTTATTGGTTTGTTTCGAATAAACATTTTTGCAGAGTGATGTCCATGGTACGGCACCATTTCTTCATCTATGCTAAGCGAGTCATGAAACACTCCAAATTGCTGAAACTGAGTGCACAGTTTACGATAAAATGGGGCAACTTTGGCTACTTTTGTAGAACCCAAGTTTTGATTGTCTGCCAGATGTAAATATCTTTTCACCACTCTAAACCTCTCTGGACTCATTGTCTTTCGGAAAATAGGATTTTAAAGGTCAGCAGAAGTGGACCAATAGTCATTTTCACCAGGAACAGAATGATAACCACTTATGAGAAGTAGTCCCTGAAATTGACGCATGTCTTGCTCAGATATTTTAAGTTGGGGATAATTTTTGTCTCTGTGGGCGTATAATAATGTTTGCTGTATAATTTCGTGAATCACTTCCGTAGTAAAAAATAAGTTGAATATTTCATATTCAGATTTTAGAATATGTTCTTTTCCTGCACGTTTTAATTTCTTAGGAGTTGTCTTTATTCAAACCTCATCTTTTTTCCTCCACTTGGGTGCACTACCTGAAGCAACACTTCGTCTATTTTCATTATCCTCTTCGTCACTCTCAGATTCACTACCAGAATGGGTTTCATGTACCTCAAGCTCGCCCGATATTTCCGTTGGCATTACATGCATGTAAATTTCGTCAGAATTATCATTTTCTTCGTCACTGTTGTAACGAAATAATTTGGGTTTGGGATACTTAAGTTACTTTGGTACTTTTCCTTTTTATTTTTCTGTACAAGTTGTACATTGTTTACTCAAACTTTCTTTCTACGAATGTTTACGTAGTTTCTGTTCATAATTTGAACCACACATTTCTAAATAATGTTTACTATTAGTTTGATATAAACTTTCGTACCTTTGGTTATTCAAATACTATAAAATTTACATTTATAAAATATTTCATTTAAAGTCTGCATTGTTACTCCCTCTAGTGCCGTATCCTAAAATATAGTAAATTAAAGGGGTATTATATTACAAGCTTTTAGAAGTCCTCGCTAGATGGCGTTAGTGGAGAAACCACAATTTGAAATTTCTGGTTTTATTTAGATAAAAGGGTGATAACAATGTATTGTGTTTAATACAACTTTAACATAAAAATTACGCCTTCTTTCTTTCCTGTGGCGTCCATTTTGCCAAGCTGAAAAATTTTGATGCCTTCTTGAAAATGTGCTTGATAGTTTTCTACGATTTAAAATAATCGGATATATATTCAAGAAGCATAATTTTGCAATAAAACAATTGGTGTTTTTTTTTTCTAATCATTATCTACAAGTTTTATTGCTCGCTTACATGCGGTTTTAGAAAAATTTTCTGCGGCAAGATCGAGTAAGTTACCATCGAATTTCTCTGATTTGTTTAGTTATAATGGACTTCTTTCTTAGCGTTTGAAGACGTTTTAATCAAGACATAAATTATTGATGCTTCCATAAAACAAAGGAAAGCTCTTCGATAGCTTCTCACTTGGCCCGTTTACATCTTTTCTTTTCTTTTCTTTTGGTTCAACGAAATACCTTCTACTGAGGAATTCTACGATTCCATGGCAACTAGTAATTACATTCGAGTACTATTCTGGTCTACCCCCTGAGTTGCAACTAAAATAAAGTAGGATCGTGACAACTTCTACACATGTTGGTGACCCAAGAGTAACGACTGAATGTAATGCATACCTGCTTCTAGAAAGGTTAGATCGTTCCTTTTTTTGTGTTTTATCTATTATTACATAAACGGTAATTGAATATTGTTAAAGTACACCTGCTAAAAATAACGTAATCAATTATTAAGATAACATGATACCATAATCTACCTTTACTACCTGTTATCAATATATCCTTATTGCTGTAATTAGTAATCTTTCACTCTACAATCACACCACCTTTCTTATCTGTTCTTGTACCATTATTTTCCTTCCCTCATTTCGGTGTGTAATTATAATAACCTTTAACTGTATCTGTTTTGGCTACCAGTTTTGGTGTTGTGTGTAACGTCACTATAATTGGGACGCATTCAAATAATTACACAGTAGCTTAATTAACTGTTACGTAATCACCTTTTTTTTTGTTAATTACTTTTGGTGTAAATATTAATTAGTTTTTTTCTTAAGATTTATGCCTTTAGGCAAATTCGATAAATATTTGATGTATTATTGTTTCAAAGATAAATTACTTGCTGAGTTATACATATAAAAATTTATTTCTTTTATGATCCGTCTGGTGTAAACCACTGCAAGCTTTGGTTATTTATTTAATACTAGGTGTAAGTTTTGTTTAATGAATCTTAAAGAGAAACACCATTTGGCTTGCTAACGGTATTTAATGAAATTTCTTTTTGTACATTTGGGGTATCTATATATATATATATATATATATATATATATATATATATATATATATATATATATATATATATATATATATACTTTTGTGTGGATTAATTAGATTCACACCCTCAACTATTTGCCTTTAATTTATGTAATAAAAGATATTTGTTTTCTTTCGTACTACAGCGGTGTTGTTATTTCTATTTCCTTTTGTACTTCCCTTTTCCTAAAATCTCCTTGTTCATTCCTTTCTGCACCACTGTCCAAGAGTCGGGACAGCGGTGAAGTGTTTCTTAATTAAGGGGAGCGGCTCTTGGCGCCGGCAAAATTAACATCCTTCTTCTCTCACCCCGCCCTAATCCGACATTTTGAGCTAGTTCGGTGTGTTCTCTACCTGCGAATGAACAGAGATCTCTCTACCTGCTGCGGGGGGCAAAATAACAATATCTGTTGTCACGTGATGTGAGGAAGAAGAAGCAACATGTTCGACTGCATCACCCAAGCGTTTATACCGTTTTACTACCGTACTTCTACAACCGTCACGTTTTCTGTTGAAAGAAAACATTTTTACTACTAATTTCAAAACACAAGTAAACGTTCTCACAATAATTTTTATATTGCAATATAGAAGAAGTAATAAAAAATGGTGTTATTTACCCATAAAATGCATACGGATCCATTGAAGAATTTATAACAGCAACCGATAAAGTACAACTAACTAAAAAACACGTTTTTCAGCACAAAATTATGAAACACAGCACATGAATTAACCATATTCAACTAAATGCCATTACACTTTGGCACATTGCTAGTACCTATGCAAATGTTGGCGCAATCGCATTAGGTTTTTGTAATTTAAAATTTTACCGTTCGCGCATGCCAACGCTCCCATTTAGGGAACATAAACAGTTTTTGTCATTTTCCACAAATGAAAATAAACATTTATGGAAATATGAGAACGTACTATTGTTTTTCCAATATTCTAATACATGAAACGAAAAGAAAAACCGTAATTTTTGAAAAAATAAGAAGGAAAATACAAAAATGAAGGTGCTACCGAAGGAGGTCAAAATTTAGTAGTTTTCAACTATTTATAAATTATTTATTATAAATATTTTAAACAATAGCATGCACTTATATCGTGTATTAAATGTCTAGAAATGATACTAAATACAAATAGAACCGATTATTTAATAGCAAATTCGTACTTTAATTAAATTTAAGCGTGTTCCCAAAATGGGAACGCTGCCATGTAAAAGGTTAAAATTTAAAATCGAATTTCTTTTTTTAAATATATCAATCTTATAATGCTTTAGAATCCAGATTTGATTTAATGAACACCTACAACAATCATTTTCAACTTTTGTTTAACATACATGATTTGAACAATTTATCTAAAAACGAGTTAATTAAATATTGTAATAACTTGTAAATACGACTGATTGATGATGAATCGCTAGATCTGAACGTACTTGAGCTAATAGATGAAATAGAATCCGCTTCGGTGTTTGTAAATGCAAAACAAAATTCAGTTGACGTATTAAAACTTACCTGTTGACTTTGCGAATAAGCGCTGCAGGTGGAGAAAAATATTGTTGTAAAATATAAGAAAAAAGGGTTTTTGATAGTTAATGATTTATAAGTTGTGGTAGGCAACTTAATTTGCATTTTGGTGTAACTTAAGTTGCATATCCTTTTAGGGGTTTATGCTTCTATATCTTTGACTTAGTTTTTTGCGCCCATTATTTCGCGCACCGCTATATCACCTGACATCCTAAGCGTCCTTTTAGCATTACTTGATGAACGTGGTGTTGACAGGAAGCCATTTTTGGATTTCCACCTAAATTTTGTGAAAAGTGCCATTGATTTAATGATAATTTTTTTGTACTCACTTTCACTTTTACTTTTGGCATTTTTACCACTTTTGGTATTTTCGATGGTTATGATTGTAATTTTGCGTTTAATTCAGATTTAAATTTAGATCCCATTTTTTATTTGAACTTTCGAGAGAATGCAATAAACACTGGATTATTCAAATTTCATGAAGATAAATTTATAAGAAGTAAAATTCAACTTTGGTATGGTTTATAACGTACAGCATTGTTATTACGAGATATTGCGCAATATTGGTGCAAAGATTACATCACCTTTGGATGACATTTCCGTATCGTTTAGATACCAGATGTTATCAAAAAGTTGTGTACAAAATTTTCGAACAGGTATTTATATTCTAATAATTTAGTAATTTAAGACTATTACAACTAGTTTTTAAGGTATATTTTATATAATTCTAAATTTAAATATTTAATAAATATAGTTTGTATATCTTTTATTTTGACATTTTGGTGAGTTTTCTTTATTGTATCCTCGGTTTAGTTATTCCGAGCATAATCAAAAAATAACTTGGCGTCCGACATCATTTTTATTATTGTTACATTGCAGTTACTATATTGACGTTAAGTGGAAATAACCAAGCAGAAATTTGTGGTAATTAAGAAAATCAAAAAGATTGAACTGGCCTACTTTAATCAATCGACTGAGACAACGGCATTATCTTTTATTGACTGTTTTGATCGTTGGTTAGTTTAATGATTTCTTTTGAGAATATTTACACCCATTTATTTATTAAATTATTTACACCTGATGCTTTTAAACCACAACATTATGCCTTACACCATTATCATCTTATTATATCCATTAACCTAAGTTGATGTCTTGTTTACTAAAAGATGTTAGATAACGGATTCAATGTAGCTAATTTAAATATAATTACCTAGACAACTAGGAATTTACATAGGCCATAATGGATAACTGGTTTGATTAGCAGATTCCACCTCATCCTCAGAAAAAATTTCGTTTGGCTGCCGAAAGAATTTTAAAAATTGTGAGGAATGTAAATAACAGAACAATCTTGGAGTACTTGTGTTCTAAACCCCACAATTACCAATTCGGTCAATACATTACATAACTATAAATGTACCGTTACCTGCTGTATATGTTATTCAAAATATTAAAATTGTATTGGCGGCGAACTGGCCCGGCGGCGAAACGGCTGGCGGCGGTGATCAGCTAGCGGCGGCGAACCGGTCGTGGCGAAAAGGCTGCGCGAAACGTCCCATACTGCTGATTTATATTGCATGGTCAGAATGCAACCATGCATTATAATCAAAGTGCTGGTACTTATTGGTGCCATGTATTGATACGACGTTCATTAATGATAGCTCAAACATAAGCAACACTTATACGATATAACTAAATGAAAAGATTTACTGATAATGAATTTTTAATAATTAATTGAAAAGAAACAATGAATATGTTACAAGTATGAATTAAAAATGTTTCATTTGGCCTCAGATGTGATTTGGCTAATTATGCGATATAGATATGTCTTTAGTGAAAGAATCGAAAAAATACTGTAAGTTGTAACAGTTTTTCTAATTAAGAAACCAAGATAATAAATATCCGATAACAGTTCAAAATTGGAAAGATATGAGAATTAATGAAATAGTTGTTTCAGGAAAACCAGAAGCTTAGTTATAGGTATGTTGTTTCTATCAGTCAATTTATTAATGCTTGTCACTCATGGTGACGTTAGGTTTACTCTAAATACAGTTTAAAACTTGTGAATTTATCCAAGAATGATTAAAATGCCATCACACCTTTATTCTTAAACAAAATATAAAATAATGGCAAACTGTAAGCTTCGTTTAACAAAAGAGAACGGTGTCAAAGTTTTCACTTCCTTTTATTTATGCTTTATTAATCTTAATTAATTTTTCATCAAATTTTTATACAGTCACTTGAATAAATTTTCTTTGTCGTTGTTTAGTTACCCTGAAAATTAAGTGGTTATATACCTTCTGCTTTTTACTAACAATTTTACGGTTTATGAAATATTTCTTTTATCGTTGCCGACAATTCAGATTTTGTGGCAAATAAGGAGACTACCTAATTTGTTTTATTAAGTGCTCTTTGTTCTCCAATCTTCGGGTTTATAAAAGCATCATTGACTTCAGTGTGGAACTATGCGATATCAATGAGCCAAAAACTTGCTTTACAGGGTATTGTTTTGTATTATAATTATACGAAAATTAACAGCACCAGTAAAAATCAAATAAGCTTCATTGTTTTTTTACGGTAAAGTAGTATTGTGAAATTAACAGATGTTTGGTAAAGTATTAAATAAACAGTACAAAACATTTAAATTATATTTTGTACAAACAAAAGCATTAATCTCATTCAGACAATTTGTAACATTGAAAATTCATAGATTAAAAATGTGAAATGTATTTCATATATCGCGAAATAATTAAATATCTGAAATTTATTTGTTGTTACGACCTACATCATGGTTACACATACATACACGGTCAAAATGTTTATGCAATACATTATACTAAACGTTTTGTGAATTACTTTTATTTGTTACTTAGCAGTAAACCTGCATCAAGCTAACTAAGCTTAAGCTGTACAAACTTATATATTTGAGCAACTTGTCAAAAATGTTACAAGGCAGCCATCATTAATAGCATGTGTATATGTGACCGTAAATTGATAATTACGACCGTTGTAGTAATACTTTAAGCAATACCGGACGAAATACGTAGAAATATCATGATAAATAAAATTTATGTGATAAAAACACCTTTTGAGAATAAGACAAATGATTAATAAATAACATATCTAACATTATGTGCGAAATAATAATTTTTACTGGGGATCAAGAAGATGTCAGATTTATCTAACGGTGCTCTAATAATCTACTCCTATCGTCAATAAATACCACTTTGTCCTGCTAATGTAAAATACTATTATTTGTTACTCTTTCATAAAGCTTCATTATCCAAACTACGCGTGATCAGAGCGTGCGCGTGTGAGTACTTGCGCGCGCGTGCGTGCGTGCGCACGTGCGTGGGTGTGCGTATGTGTGCGCCTGTGTGCATCTGTGTGCATCTGTCTGCGCCTGTGATCGTATGTTTGCGTCTGTGCGGTTCTGTGAGCGTATGTCTGCGTTTGTGAACATATGTTTACATTTGTGTGCGTCTGTGCTGTGTGTGTGTGTGTGTGTGTGTGTGTGTGTGTGTGTGTGTGTGTGTGTATGTGTGTATGTGTGTATGTGTGTGAGTGTGTGAGTGTGTGAGTGTGTGAGTGTGTGTGTGTGTGTGTGTGTGTGTGTGTGTGTGTGTGTGTGTGTGTGTGTGTGTGTGTGTGTGTGTGTGTGTGTGTGTGTGTGTGTGTGTGTGTGTGTGTGTGTGTGTGTGTGTGTGCGTGCGTGTGTGAGTACGTCGTGTGTTTATATATATATATATATATATATATATATATATATATATATATATATATATATATATATATATATATATATATATATATATATATATATATATATATATATATATATATATATATATATATATATATATATATATATATATATATATATATATATATGTCCCGAATCGAAGATACTTGAATAAATAGTCAGCATAAAAAATACTGGTATGAACGTAGAGTGGACTGTGCTTTCTTAACTATATGTACACTATTTGTCGGAACTAAACCCTAATATATCAAAACAAGATGTTGCACGAAATAAAGAACCAAGGACAACACTTTGTTTTACAGAATGATTTTGAACATCATTCGTAAATTGAGATAATAATCAGATAATCTCTCACTGCATCTACGCAATAGTTTTTCGCATTAATTAATGTACAACTTGCAAAAACAATCGGGTCCATTTAGCAGCTTGACCTTTACTAAATAAATCTACGATAATATCTTATAAGACCACAAGCACGTACGAACGCATGCGCACAAGCGCACATTGGCACAAAAAAAAATTTTTTTAGCAAATCTTTTTTGAGACACCCTGTATAAAATTTCTTTTTCGCAAAATATGCCCCGATAAAATATAAAATCGACGGGTCCGAGCGATTTTTGAAAAAATTTGCATATATATATATATATATATATATATATATATATATATATATATATATATATATATATATATATATATATATATATATATATATATATACAGTATGTCCCCGGATCGACTTTAAAAGAGGGAAAATTCTCTTATTTTTGATTTCTCAGAAAATTTCACTCTTGCTGATTTGCCCTGCTTGTTTTCAAACCCCCGAAACACAAATTACTTGCTATTTAACTCAAACGGTTCTCGAGATAATATCATTTTTCTTGAAAAATTCGAGCTTTTCGTAATTGTATGAAGTAAATTGATTTGTTTCAAAGGAAAAATCAAATTGGTCTCACAAGTTTTAATTAATAAATTTAACAATTGATGGTAAAATGCAATGAAATTCTCAAAAAACTGAACCATAAATTTTCTATTCGAATAATGCTCCTCCTTTTTCCGCACAGATTTCAATGCGAGCTCTGAATTCATTGAAACTGCGCCTTATTTCTTCGATTGAAAGGGACTGCACAGCATTCCGTATCCTATTTTTCAATTGATCGTCATCATTGTCTAATGGCTCACTGTACACAATTTGTTTTAAACGACCCCACAGATAAAAGTCCATTATTGTGAGATCAGGACTTCTCGGCGGCCATAAAAAGGGACCATCTCTTCCTATTCAGTTATCATGGAACTCTGTATTGAGCCACTGGCGAACAGTACCGGCATAATGAGCAGGGCACCCATCGTGCTGGAAGAACATTTCAATTTGGTAGTTCAATGGCAATTCATCCAGTTTATCAGTTAAAAAATTTTGCAACATTTCCAAATATGAATAACGGTTTAAATTTTGATCAAAAAAATATGGGCCAATAATTCCATGGTACGAAACCGCACACTACACATTAACTTTTTTCAAACATTGTCTGCGGCTAGCAATTCGGAAGTTTGGATTCGTCCTACTCTAGTAACGGCAATGTTGGGAGGAAACGATTCCGTTAGTTGAAAAGGTCGATTCATCGGAGAACATTATTCGTTCATGAAAATTTGAATCTTCCAAAACTCTATTGCCCATTTCCAAACAAAAATCCAGACGTTTGGCTTCATCACCGTTCTCTAAAGTTTGCCTAAATTGCGGCTTAAATGGTAAAATTTTGTTCTCCTTGAAGATTCTTTGTAAATGAGATTTACCTAACCTAATTCGTGGTGCCCTCCTTCTTAAAGACAACCTTGGAACTTCTGTTGCGGAATGAACGGCGAGAACAGTAGCAGCATCTTCTTCATCAAACAACTTCTTTGGCTTCTTTATGTTTAAAACCGAGCCTGTTTGAAGGAATTACCAAGTTTTTTGCTCCGGCATTCGAAATGGCAATTAGATAAATTCTTTGTTGTAAAGTCAACATTATAGGATACAACTCAAATTAGCATGAATTAATTTGCAGTTCAACAGAATTATCACATTTGACAATTTCTGTCAGTGGTGTTTTTCAATGAAATCAGCCTACTAAAGTTACTTCTAAAAATTAGGAAAAACATTCTAAGTCCAATTTTTCAAGAAAAATGATATCTCGAGAACCGTACCGGTAAAGAGAAAGTAATTTGTGTTTCGGGGGTTTGAAAACAAGCAGGGCAAATCATCAAGAATGAGATTTTCTGAGAAATCAAAAATAAGAGAATTTTCCCTCTTTTAAAGTCGATTCGGGGACATACTGATATATATATATATATATATATATATATATATATATATATATATATATATATATATATATATATACGCTCACAGGAACACACTCACACTCACACACACACACACACACACACACACACACACACACAACATACAAACATATACATATATATATATATATATATATATATATATATATATATATATCTTGTTCTCTTGTGGGAGACTTTTCATATTATATTTCTGGGAGTCTACTGTTTCTACCGGTTCGTCTTGTAGGATATCTCGTTTATTTAAAAGTATGTGTCCACCCAGGATTTGGTTAAATTGTGCTTGTGCGACATTTATAATAAAAAGTGGGCACACACACACACACACACACACACACATACAAACATACAAACATATATATATATATAATATATATATATATATATATATATATATATATATATATATATATACGCTCACAGGAACACACTCACACTCGTGCACAGGAACACCATACACACACGCATGCACGTACACACCACGCACGCACACATGCACACACACACACACACACACACACACACATACAAACATATACATATATATATATATATATATATATATATATATATATATATATATATATATATATATATATATATATATATATGTTTTCCTAATTTTTAGAAGTAACTTTAGTAGGCGGATTTCATTGAAAAGCACCACTGACAGAAATTGTCAAATGTGATAATTCTGTTGAACTGCAAATTAATTCATGCTAATTTGAGTTGTATCCTATAATGTTGATTTTACAACAAAGAATTTATCTAATTGCCATTTCGAATGCCGGAGCAAAAAACTTGGTAATTCCTTCAAACAGGCTCGGTTTTAAACATAAAGAAGCCAAAGAAGTTGTTTGATGAAGAAGATGCTGCTACTGTTCTCGCCTTTCATTCCGCAACAGAAGTTCCAAGGTTGTCTTTAAGAAGGAGGGCACTACGAATTGGGATAGGTAAATCTCATTTACAAAGAATCTTCAAGGAGAACAAAATTTTACCATTTAAGCTGCAATTTAGGCAAACTTTAGAGAACGGTGATGAAGCCAAACGTCTGGATTTTTGTTTGGAAATGGGCAATAGAGTTTTGGAAGATTCAAATTTTCATGAATGAATAATGTTCTCCGATGAATCGACCTTTTCAACTAACGGAATCGTTTCCTCCCAACATTGCCGTTACTAGAGTACGACGAATCCAAACATCCGAATTGCTAGTCGCAGACAATGTTTGAAAAAAGTTAATGTGTAGTGTGCGGTTTCGTACCATGGAATTATTGGCCCATATTTTTTTAATCAAAATTTAAACCGTTATTCATATTTGGAAATGTTGCAAAATTTTTTAACTGATAAACTGGATGAATTGCCATTGAACTACCAAATTGAAATGTTCTTCCAGCACGATGGGTGCCCTGCTCATTATGCCGGTACTGTTCGCCAGTGGCTCAATACAGAGTTCCATGATAACTGAATAGGAAGAGATGGTCCCTTTTTATGGCCGCCGAGAAGTCCTGATCTCACAATAATGGACTTTTATCTGTGGGGTCGTTTAAAACAAATTGTGTACAGTGAGCCATTAGACAATGATGAAGATCAATTGAAAAATAGGATACGGAATGCTGTGCAATCCCTTTCAATCGAAGAAATAAGTCGCAGTTTCAATGAATTCAGAGCTCGCATTGAAATCTGTGCGGAAAAAGGAGGAGCATTATTCGAATAGAAAATTTATGGTTCAGTTTTTTGAGAATTTCATTGCATTTTACCATCAATTGTTAAATTTATTAATTAAAACTTGTGAGACCAATTTGATTTTTCCTTTGAAACAAATCAATTTACTTCATAAAATTACGAAAAGCTCGAATTTTTCAAGAAAAATGATATTATCTCGAGAACCGTTTGAGTTAAATAACAAGTAATTTGTGTTTCGGGGGTTTGAAAACAAGCAGGGCAAATCAGCAAGAGTGAAATTTTCTGAGAAATCAAAAATAAGAGAATTTTCCCTCTTTTAAAGTCGATCCGGGGACATACTGTATATATATATATATATATATATATATATATATATATATATATATATATATATATATATATAATTTTTCAAAATCGCTCGGACCCGTCGATTTTATATTTTATCGGGGCATATTTTGCGAAAAAGAAATTTTATACAGGGTGTCTCAAAAAAGATTTGCTAAAAAAAATTTTTTTTTTGTGCCAATGTGCGCTTGTGCGCGTGCGTTCGTACGTGCTTGTGGTCTTATAAGATATTAACGTAGATTTATTTAGTAAAGGTCAAGCTGCTAAATGGACCCGATTGTTTTTGCAAGTTGTACATTAATTAATGCGAAAAACTATTGCGTAGATGCAGTGAGAGATTATCTGATTATTATCTCAATTTACGAATGATGTTCAAAATCATTCTGTAAAACAAAGTGTTGTCCTTGGTTCTTTATTTCGTGCAACATCTTGTTTTGATATATCAGGGGTTAGTTCCGACAAATAGTGTACATATAGTTAAGAAAGCACAGTCCACTCTACGTTCATACCAGTATTTTTTATGCTGACTATTTATTCAAGTATCTTCCGTTTACGTTCCCGGTTGATTCAAGCCTCAATGGTGGAGCTTCTGTGGTGCGCACAATGCTGCATTCATGGGCAAGGAGAAGAATGTTTATTTCCCCTTCCTAATGGTTATTACAGATATTATGTCCCTTTTCCCTCAAAGTAGAAATCGAAATTCATTTTCATTTGTTGATAGCGATTACTTTACGAAGGTCGTTTTAGTTGAATCTCGTTATAGGCCTCTACAAAACCAATTAATTATACATTTCGCAATTTTTGGTGTCCGTCAGATTTGGTCGATAGTAGATCGCAACTTGTTTCCAAGGAATTTGGTGCGTTCCCGAAAACTGGAACTCAAATTAGCCATACCGAAAGATTTAATAGAGTTATTGGGACTATTACTCCTTTACTTAACTACGTAGATTGTTGTATTGAAATTAACTAAGTGGCTTATAATTATACAAATGTAATAAAAGTTTATGACATCTAGTAATAGAGATAGAATCTGACATATAAGATAGCCTCTTTCCAAAAAGATATTGAGTTGAATAACACGTGTACCGCAATTCCATGTTTAGTTCTTAAATAAGTAACCCAAGCTAATTGGGATACAATCCAACGAATGATTTATATCGAATAAGGGCACTGTGTACCTATTTTAACGGGATAAATCTTAGATATAAAGTTTTTCATAATAACGCTTGTGTTAAATGTGGTAGGTCAAATTGATTTCAATTAAGATCCTTTTGGTTGCATTAAGAGCCTTTTTGGCAGTTCAGCCCCTGGACGGTAGGCAAATGCGTGCAAATACAATGTTCTGGATGGTGTCCCTAAGGACAGTCCCTTTTACCTGATTAGTTTCTGTTTAGTTCTTAGCCCAACCCAGCTTCTGAGCTCCGATTGGAGGCCTACGGCTCTGTAAATGGTTACGGTGGGTAATTTGAAAATGTTCTAATAAGGGGCTCTAATGCTATCTCTCGACAGCTATAAGACCTTGTGCTAGGCCTGTGTCCCCTTGTTGCAAAACTTGAATTTATTTGTAGGGTCATCTAGTGGTGTATGGACTAATGAGTATTTTTGCTGTAATAAAGTTAACGTCACCTAGCACTAGGAATAAGTAGGGATTATTTGTGACGCCATCTAGTGATGTACACACTTATGAACATTTTCTGCAATAGAAGTTGTTCTCGACTCTTTCTCAAACAAACAAATCAATCAATCAGATCAAATTAATTAAGCATGTCAATCTCAATCAAACAAACTGTGCTCAATCAATCAGATCAATCTCAATCAATCAATCAATCAACTAAAGCAATCTCAATAAAACCAGATAATAATTTACAGTTTGCCGAAACCAGATTACACTTTAAAAATACTGATTTGATTTAATTGACTAAAGCTTGCTTGCTCAACATCAGCCACAGTTCAAGACACCAAATTGTTGTAACGGAAATAAGCGACAAAAGGTTTTAACGGTTTATTATTATATGGGAATCAATAACTACGAAGTTTAAAACCAACAAATACGTACCGCATATTGCTATTAATTAATTAATTAAAAAATTGCGTAACACACCTTTATCTAATTAACTAAACAAACGAGTAGAGATTGAGTCTGTAGAATAAGAGCTGATGCAGAGTTGGTTGGTTTATGGCAGCCTCCTCCTATAATAACACATCAAAATCTTTATTGGCATTTTTGTGAACAATACCAAGTAAAATACATATGAAAAATGATACGCATACCTTCAGATGTGTATTAGTATTAACACTGCCAACTACCAACTAAACACAATATTATCTATGCTAAACACCAGCTAAACACTGCTCACTTGCACAAAAATGACAAACGACAGAATAGACACAGCTAAACACCACTAACCGTCTGCAACTGAAAACCAACCACAGCGCTTGCGGCGAGAACATTACCTACTATTTCATTACAGATTTTTGAATAAAGGTGGTAAGTGAGTTTAGCGCTTTTATCCATTTGAAATATTGGGTTAACTCGCTTTTTAGCGCCTTTATCCACTCGCTATCTAAGGAACCGGCAATAGCACCGTTACGAAAGTTGGTCATAGGTTAGAATATAACTTGGTGCCCTTATTCATTACAATAACTCATTTTAAAAAAAAAATGTTAGTTGACACATTTATCCATCCCTCCCTTCAATTAGAGTTTGTTTGTGGCGCCATCTAGTGGTGTAAAGACTAATGAATGTTTTCTGTAATAGAGGTTGATCATGTTCGCCCCTCCCACGTCTCTTTCTCAAACAAACAAATCGATTGATAAAAACCATTAAGCAAATCAATCCCAAACAAACCACATTGGATCAAATCAAACAATCAGGTCAACATCAATCAACCAATCAACCAAATCAATCTCAATCAATCAATCATAATGTGCAGCTGGCAAAAACCAGCTTACAGTTCAAAGATACTGATTGGACTAACTTAAACATTTCTAAAACTAACCAACCAACAACAATTCAAAAAATACCAAATTGATTTAATCTAATCATACAAAATCAGCTCTCAATTCAAAGAATAGCAGTCTGATTTAACTTACAGCGTACAAAAGAACGCCAATCTCACACTTATTGTGATTACCCATCTAACCGCCCTTTCGCATTAACTGCAGTATTGTTAGTACAGGTACGAACGCCGTTAGGAAAACAAATTTATTAATAAAAATTGAAGGAAACCTTAGCGTTTGAAAATATATTTTAACAAACAATACATCATTTATTTAATCACATTTTTAATCGGCCTTCTTCTTCTTCTTCCTCGGCAATGATTCGTCGCTATCGTCATCATTATGGTTTTGAGACTTGTACTTCTCCTCTATCTCACCGCCCTTTTTCCTCTTCTGTGAATAATCACCATCATCTTGGATTTGAGATACATTCACCTCATCCACGTCATAGTTTCCATCATCATCTTCAACGGTTATGTTGTAATAGTTCATTAAGTCAGTAAAATCTCTAATGTACGCTGATGTTGGCTCATAAACAGGAGAATATATTGTAATTCACTCGATGACGGTTATACTTTAAGGAGCGAGACGCGCGAGAAACGAGAATGTTGCTGGGCTTGGATTTTGTACGCGGGCGTACTCGTACAATATTAGGTAAGATTAATAAACGCACGGTTTAGGTTAGGTCAATACTCGCGCACGAGTATTGACCTAACCTAAGCCGTGCGTTTAATAATCTAGCCTAATATTCTACGTGAATCGACCTAACCTAACCTAACCTAAACCGTACATTTAATAATCTAACCTAATATTGTACGTGTATTGACCTAACTTAACCTAAAACGTGGGACGGTAGGTGAACATAGTGTACGCGTCTTGTTTCCGTAACCAAAACAGGCAACATTCCACTTTCTCGCGCGTTTTTGTGGATGACGTTGAGCAGGTAAGCTGTAATTAATTAAATCAAATCAGTATTTTTGAACTGTAAGCTGGTTTCCGCAAATTGTAAATTATGATCTGATTTTATTGAGATTGATTGATTGATTGAGATTGATCTGATTGATTTAGCATGATTTGTTTCGTTGAGATTGATATGCTTAATTAACTTGATCTGATTGATTGATTTGTTTGCTTGTTTGAGAAAGAGCCGAGAGAGAGGTGTGGATGATCTACTTTTATTGCAGAAAATGTTCATTAATATATACACCACTAGATGGCGCCACAAACAATCCCTAATTAGTCCTACCGCTAGGTGACGCTACCTTCATTACAGAAAAAATATTCATTAGTCCATACACTACTAGACGACCCTACAAATAAATTCAGGTTTCGCAACAAGGGGGTCACGACAAGAGAGCGCAGACCTAACACAAGCTCTTGTAGCTATCTTATGAGATAGCATTAGGGCCCATTATTAGAACATTTTAAAATATCCCACCATAACCATTTGTAGAGCCTGAGGCCTCCAATCATAGATGGTGCTGAAAACCAACCAGAAACTAATCATGTAAAAGGGGCTGTCAGGACCACCAATCAGAACATTGTATGCGCACGCATTTGCCTAAAAAAAATGGGGGGGGGGAACGGGCTGAGTCTATTACTATTAAATGGGGACTAAGGGGTCCCAAAGGTGACGTCACAAAAAAACAAAATGGCGGCCATGGTGACTCCCTTCTACTACTACACATCAAACATATCTGGAGATGCTTTAGGACTTTTACTTTTACCCCAATTTGTCCTTTCCTGGTCTTTTCCGTATTATTTCTGTACTATTGATGATATCAACATTCTGGTTATACCATTTTGACTACTTCGGAAAAGAACACTATTGTCACGGTTTATCTGTATTTTAGATCACTTACAGTAAATGTAAACTAATTATACCGCTGTCTGTTTACACAAGCGAAAATTCTGTAGCTAATATATTGAATATAGTGATTTCAATAGAACTATTTAGTGATATCACTTGTACGATTATCACTTGCAATCTCCCAGTGCTTGGATTATTTCCGTTAATTAATTCAAGCACGTGGGGGATTCAGTAAGAAAATATCCCAAGATTATCCGTTGCTATTGACGACAGGATATTTTCTATAATATTGAAACTTGGTTAAGTGAACCAATTCTATTCTTAAAATTTACTTAATGTTCTGTAACCATATACGTGTAACTTGAATATAACTGTTAACCATTGTTTTCTTATTTGTTTTATCAATTTGAATTGACAAAATACAAGTGTTTCTTGTATCACTTGTTTTTGGTGTCTTAGCTTCACTTATGCAAAGAATCTCAATGTAGATACTGTTTTATTTGTATTTATATTTCATTTAGGGTAAAGACTTTGTACCACAAGCATTTGCTACGTTTCCTTTAGTTCTACTTATAAGTATTGCGTTGAGTAAATAGTAACGATTACAAATAACTAATTACTTTGGTGTGCTAATTAAAACATCGGTAATATTATATTTGATGTCTCGTTTTCTAAATTAATATTCGTGGTAGAAAAATCTACAGTTTACATTAATTTCCATCTTGTTGAATAAAGCACAAATTTGTGTAGCTTAAAATGTGAGTTCTTCTTTTATATTTATTAAATAAACGAAATTCTTGTTTTGATTTATCTGTGTTTTTATATCGTCGACAATATTCTCAAACCTCGTAAGTTGATTTTTTTAAATTTTTTTTGCACTGAATCAATCCTCGTATATTTTCGTTATATTACCAAACCACGCATAAAATAAAAATATTTTAACCATGAAAATTTAAACAAACCAAACCTCGTAACTATTATTGTCCTAAAACAACAATCCAAACCTCATATATGGAAGTACGTTGAGACACGCGATTTTCGCGCGTCATAAAATGATATTCTTAAACCTGATATGTCTGTTTGTTTATATTTAAATTCGTTCTTAACTGTGTTGCTATTAGTTATTGTGTTTTAATTTTTTGAAGTAAATTGTGCTAAAATGTCTGGTAGAGGTCTAAAAATGGTAGAACTGGTTCAAAGTAAACAACAGAATAAAATTTCTGTAGTGGACTCCAAAATTTTACCTCAAGAATGTCCAATCAAGGAATCTAACCTTCAAACAGATATGTAAACTTTACCTTATTTTGTTATTACTTAAAGAAATTAAACTCTATTTAGTTTAGTAATATTTTCAAAGGAGAGAAAAGAGTGGCACAGCTAAATACTATATTTTCTTATTAAAAAAAAAATACTAGACTTGTTTTAACTTATTTTACTTTTTTGAACTATAAGTACAGGTTATTTTAGCTTTCGTATTACTATCTAATATTTATTTTCTTACCTAACCTTTTTTGTCAGGGTGGTTTACTATTATTAAAAGGATTAATTAAGGTTTATTTTACTTTCAGGAGTGTAAAAAAATAACACATCAGAACCTATTATTCAAATCGTGTCGAAAGTAACATCATCCTAGTTTGTACTAACAAGAAATGTGTAAATATTTTTTTTCCTAAACTCTGGCTTGGATTTTAAATATTCTATTATTTAAATTTGGTTTTGCTGGGATACACCATTTTAACTGTAAGTAATTATGCACAAACGTGTTTTGTGAGTATCAAACGTAACAGGTGCAAAACACCAAACTTTGCCCCTAAATTCCCAGGATATAGTAGAATTTTCTGATACTATTTCACATGCTAATGTTGAAAATCAGCACACAAATCAGGATACTGATGATGAAAAATATTCTCACTCTAATAGGAGTAAAGAGCCAGACAAACTTTATGAGTCAACCAGTGATAGAAATGGCTCAGGTTGCATAAATAACCAAAACCAAAGAAATAGGAACAGCTGCGAATCTTGCAATTCCCAGTGAAGAACCGAAACGAAAACGTTGTTTAAATGGTCAAAGGTAAAGCTCATTATGGCAAAAAATATAAATATTGCGAAAAGAAGAAAAGGAGAAGAATACCAAGACCGGAAGCTAAGAGAAGGGAAAACGGTTCGTGTGTTAAAGAAAAAAGACAGCTTGGTCAAGCGTGTTCTACTAAGTTGTGTTCCAAGACCCAAAGTCGATTTTAAAACTCCATTTTATCTATCGCACTACTACAATGTTTAGCGTTCAAAAATGTAAATCATTCAAAATGTTTTAGAGAAGGGTCATACAAAAATGAATTGCGATTCCGTGCATAGTGTGATGAACGGAAAATTAACGATAGGATTATAAACGTTCCAGCTGATTATGCAAATATAATTGATACTGCACGAAAAAATCCTATGCTTTGCAACATAATTTATTTAGAACATACATTTTTAAGGTTTATTCTAATTTAAAATATTATAGTTCTATTAGTCCTGGAAAAAAGGTAGTTGTTACGGATTTGAGAGCCTTAAAGTACAATGGATCAGACCTTACAATATAAATTGAAAACGACAGATGGCTTATACACTACTAACCAAAGTTCTTAAAGCAGATTATTGTTTTTTTTTACAAAAATTTAAAGTGTGACTAAGTTTCTTTCTTTACATAGTTTGTATTTAGTTTGAAACTAAAATGTCTTGTATAATAGACTTCTTGTTTTAGTAGCCTCACAAACCTCGTAAGTATAACTAATTGATAATAACTAAACCTCGTAAGTTACATTTTTCTTTATAATTCTGCACTATTACAACAAAAACATAAAATGTGAACGTCTCGTTTTTTATATAAAATATAATCAGGATTATAGTCATTAGATTTTTATTTTATTTAAAACATTATAAAGCATACCTTTTTTTAGCTCTCCTGAAAAATTTTGTGTTGCGCACTTACGAGGTTTGAGAATATTGTCGACGTTATATGCTAACCAAAATTTTCTATTTCAGCTTCCCTCTCTCTTCACTCATGGTGCTTACTATTACTATTCAAAAGGATTACTCGTACCAAAAAATATATTAGACCAGTGCAAATAATAAATTGTGCAACCACGAATCGAAAGTGCTCTAATTACTTCGCTCACTGCTGGGTTATACTTTCTAGATTGTGTTAGGTTAAAGCCTCGCATCATCATTGGAAATGGGTCATAGACCATCACAAAAGTGGCACCCGTTACACCTTATACCACGTTCAGTTAGCCAATGGTTTTTTTTGGTCCATAAAAAAAACCTTTCGTCCGGAACTATATAATGAAGTCAAGAAAAGGTTACATAAAGCATATCTACGAAAGGAAAAACACAGTTTGAGACATCCCTTAGCGTTTAATGTTGGTAATACGATGTGGAACAAAAGTTTCAACTTGTATGGTGCGAGTAATCAAGTTTGTCAAGAAACGTGTCCCGACATATGTTGCTTATAAAGTTTATGAACAAGTTTTATTTCAGCTTTGAGTTGTTTTGTCGAGTTTATATTGTTAGAGCAGAAAAAAATGTTACCTCTTCATACTTACCAAGTTAAACCTTTAGGTACAAAACAAATTCGTATTAAGGCGGATAAATTGTAACAACCCATTTCGAGTTGTATTAAAATATACCGTAATTTATGTTCTTCGTTCATTTAGTTGTAAATAAAAGAAAAATTTTATTTATTAATGATTTGTAAGTATGAGGTAGGCACCTTAATTTGCATTTTGGTGTAACTTAAGTGCATATCTTCTTAAAGGTTTATACTCCCACTTCTTTAAATTATTTTTTTTCTGCTCAATATTTTCGCGCAACGCGTCATCGTTGACATAATTCTTTGCGCAAATTTTTTCGCCCAGGGCTATATCACCAGATATTCTAGGCGTCCATTTTTTCTCACTTCTTGTTATACGCTGTTAGATGCAGGAAGCCATATTTTTGGGTTTCCCCCTCAATTTTGTGAAAAGTGCCATTGTTTTAATGGTAAGATAATTTAACTCGTAATACTAAAAATTAAACCCTTTGCTCTTTGCAGGCACTTTTACGTTTCTACCTTAATTACATTTTAATTATACCTTTAATTCTATTTTTACGTACGCTTTCATTTTATGATTACAATTTTGCATTCAATGCTGATCTAAATTTTGATCACAATTTTTTATTTGAAATTTCAAGAAAATGCAATAAACGAATTATTCAATTTCATGAAGATAAATTTATAAGAAGGAAAATTCCGTTTTGGTGAGGTTTACAACAAACAGCATTGTTATTTCGAGATATTGCGCAACATCGATACAAGGATTACATCACCTTGGTTTGCATTTCCGCATTTATTTTTTATAATACCAGGGGTTTTCAAGAAGATTTATTATGTTTTGTACAGGTATTTATATTTATAACAATTATTTAGTAATATAAGGCTATAACTAGTTTTTAAGATATATTTTATTTAACCCTATCATTAACTGTTAATAAACATAGTTTGTATATTTTTTATTTTTTTACATTTTGGTAGAATTTTTATTGTAAACAACCTCGGTTTAGTTATTCCGAGCATAATTAAAAAGTAACTTGGCGTCCGAGATCATTTCTATTAGTGTTACATGGCAGTTACTATACTTATGTTAAGTGGAAATAATCTAGCAGAATTTGTGGTAATTAAGCAAATCAAAAGATTGAATCGGCACACTTTAATCAACCGACTGAGTTAAAGGCATTATTTTTGGCGAATGGGGTATCTCGAGTTAGTTTAACGATTTGTTACGAGAACATATATACTCAGTTATTTAACACCCATTAATTTATTAAATTTTTTAAACCTCTTCAACCAGCTTCATTATACTGGCGCATCGAGCAAGGGACTTGATTTGCTTTCATTACCATTATTGCTCATTATTGTTTTGGAGAACATTTTTACACTTATTTCTTTATTAAATTATTTAAAACACATTTATACCTGGCACCATTACACATTATTATAAAATATCTAATTTCATTATATCGCAAAAACGCGATTCCAAAAGAATACCATAGTTTTTACTGTGACTTAGTCCATGAATAATCTTTTTGGGATTGAATTTGTAGTAGGTAAACACCCTAGTTCAGTTTTATAGAATAATAATTATTTTTAGAAGTTTTTTGTGCAAAATGTTTTTTTAAGTTTAATGTTCTTTGTAGTTGAACACTTTATATTAGATTTCGTTGAATCAGAAATATCCTATGTCACATAATGGTGCAAGCTACAGGGTGTTTCGTAAATAAGTGTTATTTGCATTTTTATACAATAATAAAAAAACCCATTGCTGAGCTCAGTGCAATACGATCATTGTTGCTTAAATGGTTAATGAAGACAAACTTAAAACCGCTCTCCTGTAAAAGTAACGATATTAACTTAGGATAGGTCTACACCAAACCGACGATTTTATCATTTGACAATTTTATATTTTAGTTGTTCGTCTGTTACTTACTAGTTTAATAAAAAATTTCACGCTTTGTAAAATATGCAGAGATTTTATGATTTTATACAACATATTACAGAGAAATTTTTTACCTATAACATTTATAATTACAAATTATATTCACAAACATCCTTCATATCAGAATATATTAATAAAACGACATTTTCGTAAATTCGCAAAAATTACACTTTTTAAAGCTCGTTTATTGTACAAATATTAAGATTCATATAGTAAAACGCGAGATATACAGTCACGTAACAGAATTGTATAAATTCCATTAAGCAGAAACATGAATTACTATGGTAATGTGTTTAATATTTAATTTTCAATTTTTATGAAAACTGCTGTAATAAAATCTCAATATAACAACAACGGATTTATATTATAACAAATAAATACAGCTTTTTAAAACCTTCTAGAATGCAAATATTTGTCATAATCAAAACATGATTATTTTATTAGAAGGCGGTGTTATGAATCAATATTTGTATTTATTTAACTATGTTGTAAAACTAGGACAGCATCTTTTGAGAATATTAATGGTTCGATTAGTATACAATGGAATGAAATCGTTCAATTAAAGAATTCACTCGTTCGCATTTTTACTTCATATATTGGATAAGGGAATAAATTTATGGCATAACTCTGGTACTCACTCATAATGCTGTGACCACGTTATGAACTGGTATGTGGTATATTGATTTTAGAAGTCGTACCATGCACGCAACCGCAACGTCAATACCTACAATCTACTACTCCAAACTCATATTTTTAAAGGTCAAACTTTTTGTTAAAATATTTTTTTTGTCTGTTCACTTTTGGAGTGCCCTTAAATTAAAATGTAATAGAAAATGGAAATAGGTTTTCCAAAGCATTTGAACTTGGACGTACACATCAACTGAACTGTACCCACATATGCAGCGTTACTGTTCAGTAATCACATTTCTTTATTATACCGCAAAGTTATTATGCGAAATTCGTAAAAATGGACAAAATATAGCCACCGTCATAAGCTTGGCTTCTCAATTACATTACAGTATTCAGATGCAGTATTTGTTATTGCACTAATTTGAACTTTTACTTAAGTTAACCAAACAATCGTATAAAACCATTAATTAAAGCACTGCGAAATAGTTACGTTTCAGCTATTCGAAATACAAATTATGCAAATTGCGATCGTAAACATTTTAAATTGGTATACATATATTATCAGTGGTATTATTAGTAATCCTGTTAAATACTGAAACAATTTCGTAATAATTGAGTAGAATTAGAGCATGGTCATAACTAATGTGCAATAGGGTGTATTACAAAAAGTTTTTTTTTGAATTTCAAAATTTCAAGTTGATGAAAAGTTGTAATAGGGGTCACATATTTATCATAATTTTTTTCAATTTTTTTTAAAAATGTTTAGGTCTCCCGGAATAAGCCTAAAGTTAACATTTTTCTCAAAAAAAGTAGAATTTTATTTATTTTTTTACTTTATTTTGTAAACGTAAATATAAGTTATAAAGTGAAGTAAAGTAAAGTTAATGAAAGTAAAAGACAATAAAAAAAAATTACACCTCTATTTTAGTATTTAGGTCTCCTGGAATTAGGCTAAAATAGCGCAATTTTGACCAAAAAGTTGCATTTTTTGATATTTTCATACTTGTACTTCTTATAACTATCATTCTTTTAAATATTCTTTTTAGAAGAACATTAAGTCTTAACCATATTCATTCACAGAAAAAAATATATCTGCTATAGTTTTTTCCAAAATATATTACTTCCCAAAAAATCAAAAATTAGCATTTCCTTGAAAAGTAATTTTTTGTATACAAAATTTAATCTTATGGTTGTAGTTAGAATAAAACACAGCATATAAGAAAAAAAAAATTTATTAAGTGAAACTTTGTACAAATTTAGTAAACGAAAATAACTTTTAGAAATACGACGTTATGACAATCAGGTGTGTTGTGTTCCATTGAATAATGAATACATCTTGAAATGAAATATCAATTCATCCAAATTTTTCATGTTAGGAATTGGCTTGTTTGACTTCACCAGACCACGGTTCTCATTTTTAACCTGTAACCAAAGTGCGTGGCTTAGGTTGATTACAATATAAAATATATGTGGTTCATTTAACAAGCGTAAACATTAATTTTACGGTATAAATATTATATAAAACACAGTTATATTAACACATGTGAAAAGCATAATTTTGAAATTTAAAATTGCGAAAAAGTCTTACCTGATGTTTGTTGCTTATTCCTGGACTGATGTTGTAGCTGTTGTAAAGCGGCGTTTGGTTTCAAACATAGGAAGGTAGTCTAGCAATCTTGATTTTATGAATCCATCTCGCTCATTGAATCCACAAACATGCTTAGAAGCTTCTGTTACCTCCTTTACAATTCTTTCAAATGCCTGAGTGTGTGAAAGTACTTTAAACTCATTCTTATTGCTTGCTCTTGTTTCAACAATAAATTCAATCTCTTCTTTGTTTAAGTTTTTTAGGATAGGAGGTTCTGTTACTAATGTAGATTGCCAGTCAATGAGATCGATGTAGTCTTCTGCTTCAAAATTAGCTTTTGGTGGTTTGAACACCCTTATTGAATTTAGTTTTGTTTGCCGTGCTTTTTCAATCCTTTTGCCTGCCAAAACCCTAATGTGTTTTCGAGGATCAAATAACATTCCCAATAGAAGATGTTCCGGATGTGCTATAAAGGCATTTCTCTGAAGAGTTGCTTGAACAACAGCTTTGAGATCATCCTCTAAGTACCTGATGCTTTGTACCATTTTTAAAAGGTGTTGTGGTGCATAAATAATTCTGGGAGGGCATTTTACAGAGAAACATGAGGGGGCATACACTGTCATAATAAACTGAGATAGTTTTATCAGTTGAGGGGTTGGCTCTTTAGTTGCGATGTACAAACGTAGTACTCTGTTTGCCATTGTTAGCCACCTTGCGTGTGAGATATTGCCTGGATTTCTGTTTGCCAAATCGGGGGAACATTCTCCTCTTCGTACCGCCTGGCATATATCACATAAGTACTTTTGATCGGTACTCAAATCTTTGCTATCAACATCTGGAAATACACTTTCTGTTCTATTCTGTTGAACTCGACAACTGGTAAATCTTGACAGTTTATTAAACATTTGCCTATCGGACCGCTGAAAGTATTTGGTCCAGTAGTCGGACCATCTAGAGCAATCATAACTTTCCTCAAAGGCAATGCATTTAAATGAATCAAACATACTACAACTTGTACCGGGTGTTTTAAAGCACTTTCCAATAATGCAATTGAGCCATTAGTTGCTCCAGTATTAGTTGCCGTACCATCACATCCCAGAGCAATAATACTTTTTTCATCAATGCACTTTGCTTTAATGAAATTTAGTATTGAATCTGCTATGTCCTTCCCGGTACCACTTTTAGGTGTAACATGGCCAAAATAGGTTGATCCTGGTTCTTCTACCAGAGATATGTGCTCTTCTTGTATAGATTTACGAATACTTGAATTTCCAACCATTTCTTTAATTATTGTTTCATCTTTTCGACCATCAAAAAAGAGAGCAATCATTTCAGAGGTGTGAGTCGAAATGACACTTTTACGGAGTTTTTTTCTCTTACGGGAAATCTGTGATTTATCTATGACTGCTGCCTGATTTTCTGAAGTTGCAATATTTAAATTTACCAAAAGAGCACTGGATAGTTGAGCTCCTGCTGTGCAGGAAATCGCCCTTCGATCACATGCTCTAGAAAAACTTGGTAGATTTTCGGGCAATACTTGTTTTACTGAAATACTGTTTCCCTTTTTTGAGTCTGGCAAAGTACATGCAGTTTCATATTCGCTGTCATCACTCGAACCGTTTGACAATGAATCACTTTTATTTGCATCTCTTTCGATTTTTAGTTGTATGGTTTTTTTTTGTTTGAGACTTTTGTTTACTTCGGCTTGACATGCCGTTTCCAACCTCTTAGCACGTTTCTTTAACTTTAGAGTTTCCACTGCATCACAAGCACCAATACTCATTACACGTAAGCTTCTTTGGTCATCCAAAACTCATGCTCCAATACTGGGACTTTCTTTGGAGCTGGACATAAACAATTTTTTAAATCTTTGCACTTGCATGAGCAAATGTCAAACAGGTTACCTACAATGTTAGATTTGAATTTTTCCACCATAGCTTTGAAATTCTTTGCATTAGATGATTTTTTAATCTTTTCACATTCCTCATGCAGTTTTAAAACCATAAAAACAATGTTGTTTTTTGATCAAACAGGAACGGAGGCTTTTTTCCAAATTTGTTCTAGCACATGAGCCACGCGAATAGCAATTACCTTTTTTGGAGGTTGATGACATCCTTCTGACCTTAGCTGATTTCTAACAAACTCAAAATATTGTAACACATCAACCTTAGTTGGTAAAACGTTAAATGCACTTATATCTTTAGGGTGGCCAACTATGGGGAGATCGGTAGTTTTCCTTGTAGAATGAAGTGTTTTCCGACTCATGACAACAAACCGCACTGAACTCTAATTATTCACAAACTAATACTGTAACTCGTCAACTACAAGACGCACTATTTTATAACCTTTCACGTCCGACGCAAGATGCACACTAACCGAGTAGGCGAGGGGAGGGAATGGCGCACCTTGCACGGCGCACCGCAGTGCCTGTCACGACTTGTCGGTGGAGCAACCTTGAAACACTAGAAATTAGCGAACCCCTACTAAGCCTACGAAACGAACAAAGTTGCAAGTTATATTGACAAACATATTCCGGTTATTAAACACGAATGTGCTCAGCTCAATTCCAATAAACCTAGTGAAGGTTTAAAATGTAAAAATATGAAAAAAGGAAAATTATATGTATTATTTAGCTTGATTCCGGGAGACCTAAATATTAAAATACAAGTGTAACTTTTTTTTACTGCACTTTACATTTATTAACGTTAGTTTTTTTTCACTTTATACTTTAGATTTCAGTTTACAAAATAAAATGTAATAAAATTAAAACGTTACTTTTTCCAAACAAATGTGAAAAAAGGACAAATATACGTTTTGTTAGCCTAATTCCGGGAGACCTAAATATTAAAATAGAGGTGTAATTCCTTTTTCACTGTCTTTTACTTTCATTAACTTTGCTTTACTTCACTTTATAACTTATATTTACGTTTAAAAAATAAAGTAAAAAAAATAAATAAAATTTCACTTTTTTTGAGAAAAAACTTTAGGCTCATTCCGGGAGACCTAAACATTTTAAAAAAAAATTGAAAAAAATTATGATAAATATGTGACCCCTATTACAACTTTTTATCAACTTGAAATTGTGAAATTCAAAAAAGAAACTTTTTGTAATACACCCTAATGTGCAAGGTAAAGTGGCGTATGTCATAATATCGTTTCTTGCATACTAGATACGTATTCTAGCTACCCCAAGTCGCATTTTGTTTAACCCAGATATGCCTGAAGAAACTGTTTTTAAAACAAGGGACCATTTTTACATTTTTTTATTAATTTTAAGTAGTGGAACATATAAAAATGAAAGAAAATTCAATGGGTTCTAGTGGGCTTTCAAAGGGCCAGGCCTACATATAGGACGTTAGGTACATAACATACTGTGTATAATTATTGATTAATTTACATAAAAAAATTATGTGTGGTATGCAACAAAGCATTTAACATGAACCCCAACATCACACTTAAGACACTTGATAGTAATCTTTGTATGACAGTGGCGACATTTCGTTTGTTTATCCTAAGAAATAACAAAATGGTCAATTCCATACAAACTAATATGCATATTTTCATTTTTACTAGGTCTTCACTTACAACTGCTACTTGGTTTTTTATTCTGTTGTATAAGTGCTACATCTACACATCTTCTGAACTGCAAATCGTTCATGCCACACTGCGATATTAGAAAAATACCATTCTTTCCGTCTAATGGAGGTACGATAAAGGCTTATGTTCTCATCACAGCGATCTATGGCGCCCATATTCGCATTGTATTTTTTCACGACATGCTGTTGTTCAATTTGAATAACCTTTTTGTCACGTTTTGAGTATTTTTTTTTACAATGTGAATCGATTGGACTCCTAAAGCATTGGAACACATTGTGACTATGTTGTCGTTCCATTGAACAGCAACAATATTACTTTCTTCTGCCAGTCGATACTCATATTCACCTCTTTTTTCCTTTGAGATCTACGAGCCAAATGGATTGTTGCTATCTATTATCTATTACAACGGATTGTTTCAGTTGCCTGGATATTTTGATTTCGCAAGGAAATAAGCAAATCACCAAAGTTGAAAAAATTATCAAAATAAAAGTGAAATTTAGGATCTTTCCACTTAGATCTCAATGTATCTGCGTATGTAAGAACAACACCAACCCCGACTCCAAGTTCTGTATACAAAGATCTAATATGAGTAGATGCGCCCTGATAGGGTTCGAACCAGTTAACGTACCCTAATCTGATACACTCTACCCATAACTTATATCCATAACGGATCGGTTTTCCCTTTATATATTGTTTCAGACCATGTCTCCCGTAGTAAGAATCCTATGTTTTGAGATGGCTTCGGCTACAAGTGGGTATCTTTTTCACGTTCCCAGAACATTCGATGCCTAGAGGGTTTTAGATATCCGCTCAGTAACAGCACTTTCAAAAATGATCTAATTTCCCTACCAGAAATATTTCCTTGTTTGTTTTTCTGGTTTGCATACCTAAAAATGACATGAAGGCGAATGAGATAATGATAAAAAAAATATTTTTCTACCTGTTCGAATCATTCACCATTAGTTCTAGAAGATCATTATCAACAAGTTCTGCAATAATTCAAGAGGTTGTTTCGTAACTGTCACTTCAGGGACATCGGGTTGCCATTCGTAGTCGGAAACAATCGTTTCAAAACCTTTATTCGTCCATTTCAAGTCAGTTCTCTTGCGTTTGGGAACTTTCTTACCTTTCTTGGATAGGAATTTTGCTACTTCGGAAAGTGGCATGTTACACTCATCATCATTAGAACTAGTAGAGGAATGAGATATGTATATATATATATATATATATATATATATATATATATATATTTCAATTCCAGCCTCAGGAAATTCATCCTCGTAAGCCATTGTTAAAGCTTTGTCTGATGAATCGATCTATATGCGTAGTGTCCTACATATAGGACGGCTGTATCTAGTTATCTAGGTAAGCTCGTAGTACAATGCAACATAACCTAGCATCACAAGCAATTAGTTTTAACCTTTAGCACCACAAAACGCTTTTTATAATATTTGTGAAACAACATTTAGTATCGAAATACTTACCCAATAAACCTTATGTGATTGTCGTTCATTTTTAGACATGTAAACAAATAAACTTTACGGGCAAAATGGTACGCTACTGCACAACTCCGTAATTGATTTATGTGGTGCGGCGTCACCTATGTATCATTGGAAATTTTTGACGGGCTGTTAAAACCGTCGACCTACATGTAGCACGACAGGCATATCTGGGTTAATATAAAAATGTCAGTTTGCAAAAAAAATTATTTATAGACAGATATGTACATTTACGGATCTGGACACACCTGTCTATCTTCAGTTTAGTTTGAGTTCTTTCTGTACCATTTTAAGCCTTTAGATTTACGCTCCCCTCCAATACTACAGTTAATTACAAGCTTACCTTTACTTACGCTCTGTCAATGTGGAAGCAGCATCATTCAGTACATCTGCTACTTTCATCCACGAAGGTAAGTTTTGAGTTGGTAGATTGTAGCTGACCACATATTCTTTATAATAGTTTGTGTTTTATTGCTGTCACGGACTAACTGCTCATTAGGTCATCCAGCCCGTAAAGACAATTTGTGCCACGGTATAGCTTAGTGGTGTGGGCGGGGTTCTTACTAATGCTGAAAGAGGGTACTCGTGACAACTCCCAAAACGTCAAAATCGGGTGAAAATAGCGAAAAGGCGCCACCTGTTAAATACATTTATAGCGGGGAAAATGTTATGAACAGATCTTAGATTGGCCTAACAGGAAACCAAAACGTTCACTCAAAAATATACTACAACCAAACAGTCTACTTCAAAAATATTTACGCTAAGTTGGCGTTCAATAGAATCCTAAGTTTCATATAAAAACCGCAAAACGCTATAATAAAACTCAAAACTCATTAAACATTTCGATCAGCCACAACGCAAAAATTATTATCTCAAGTAACCAATAATAAATGAAAATGCGATAATTAATTCTTCAATTTGAAACAAAAATATGTTACTACAACGAAATTGAACGCGATTGAAAATTTATAAGATCCTAAAACTTACGAAAAGATATCGGGATGGAAAATTCCTAAATTCGGGAAAAATGCACAGCTTCACCGTAACAAATAATGAAGATCGCTTACCTGTTGGGCATCAGTAATGTCTGCAATCGATATGTTGACTCCTATAAACAGCAACTCTAAGAATATTTGCGACTTCTCGCAAAACCCTCGTATACAAGAGCAAACAGCCGCTCGGTCAACGACCTACTTACTTAATAATTATGTTACTTTATAATCTATGATACGTGTAAATTTAGTTTATAAATTTATGGTCTGTAGTTACGACTCATCCTATAGGTTATTGGAAAATGGCAACATTGCCAATAAAATTCGTTCTTAATAGGAAAATTTTCCAAACGTGTATTGGTAGAAACTAATCAGGCTTTCTTTTTTTGTTTTCTGGTACTTTCATAGAGGAAGGAAAAACGCCATTTTTGAAAAAGAAATTTAATCCGTAGTTAGAATCAAATGTAAAATTTGGAAAAGGTTTCCTTAAAAATTTTATTGAATTTGTCAAGCAAAATTTTAACACAGCCTGTTGCTGGATTTAATCTTTTCCATATAAATAAATCCTGTTGGGATTTCGAATTGGTTTCGGCTTTAATTTTTTTGTTTCTACTACACCTTAGCTTCGTTCAAGAGGTAAGCTACTCACTTTCTTTTCTTATTTACTAGACATAACTTTGAAATGCATGTGTACATGTTTTGAAATTTTAATACAGCATAAAGGTCATATTTTATAAAAATTTGGGTATTAATTTAAATTCTAACACAGTTGTCTTATATAGGTTTTTCTGGTCCTTTACACATTTACTCAAGATTAACATCTTTCGTGCTTCCATAAGAGATAGTGAAACCGTTTCTGACAGCACAAGTGGATACCATTCATCCGAGGTGTGAAATATTAGTTATGGGTTTTCGAACCTGAATGGAAACAGTTTACAATTACTCCTTCTCCTAGTATATTCCGCATTAACTGAAGAAATACACGTTACAGCTACGACTAGTTTCGGATAAGTACTTTTGTTACACGCATACAAAATTTTACCTACGGTGAGTGACTTTTATTAGCTTTTCTACATAACGAGGCTCTTGTTATCTGTACATTACTGAAATTCTTATAACAAGTACATTCCGGGGCTTGCTACATTGTATTAGTGTGTTTCCGCAATTATCCTATTCCTAAAATTAATGCTTATACTTTACTGTTAAACATTTCCTTAGTAATCGTTAGAGTAATATTAGACATTTGTACCTGTAAAAGATAATTTGGGTTATTTCAAAGTTTATCATATACTTACATTTAACTTGACAATAGAATTTGTATTTTAGCTATCAATTTCTAACTGTTTTCTTATGTACTAGTTTTGTTTTGATATCAAACCGTAGTTTGTTCAACCGTTAGAACTATCTGTGTATACTGTACAAGCAATCAGCTGTTTAGCTGACGGAACGCTACCATTTGAGTCGAAATGTACAATGTGTGTCATAAATTATACTAACTGCTGGGGTTGTATAAAAAGTTATTTATTTTAATTACTGTGTAAATCACATTGCATAGTTTATTTATGATCATTGGGAAAAAAAATTGTTACTTTTCACTGATTACAATTTAATAGTTGTTTAGTACAAAACTGTTTGAATTAGGGCTTACTCACTTTAATTTTTGGTTTGTAGCCATATGCTTACTAATGAATGTGTCAATCTGTGTTGCGCCTTTATTAAATTCTTGCATTGTGATTGCCAAATCTGTAATGAACTTAGCCTTTCCGAATTTTCTAAACGCTTCATGCTTACTTTGTCTGTAATGCTCATAGTAACTACAATGGAATTTTTTTTCTTACATAAGGTAAACAACAGGATAGACATCTAGTGATAATTTTCGCTTTATATTTGGGGTTTATTTGCGTCCGGTTGATTGGAAACTGATAGATTAGTCCGACGGAGAGCTCTCCGTGGAATATCGGTGTACAATTATTCAATTTCGGATAATTATATACAGGGTGTCCCAACGATAGAGTAAAGTAAGTTTATGCTTAACTAGAATTAGTTGTGTAAATATTGTATGGACCATGGGGTAGAGGTAAGAAGTGTGCATTTTTTTAAAATATTGGAAGTTATACAGGGTGCGCCAGAAAAGCAGGACGTGAAAAAGTATGATTTTTTTAAATAGAACACCCCGTATTTGATTTTAGTTTTTTAATTCTACGTGTCCATACAAACATATTTTGTCATACAAAAGATTGGCTGAAAGTTTTTAGTTCTTGAGATATTCGCGTTTAAAGATTATTATGGTCATTTTCGTGGGGTTGATGAATGGGCAATTGTTCCGTTATTTCACAATAAAAAAAATTGATATTTCGTGTGAAAAATGAGTGATATTATACTAACGTTTAGACCGAGTAGTATTTCTAATTTTCTCAACAGGGTGTTTGTTATAACCATTCAAATTTGAAAATTCTCAAATTAAAAAAAAAAAAAATCAGTTTTTTTTAATTGCACACCCTATATATTTTTATTTCATTTTATTCGGGATTAAAAAATCTATCATTTTGGACAAAAATATATCCTATATCTATCTTTGATAGTTTTCGAGGAATTTCGATTAGCTACGTTACATACGATACTATAACATTATTGTGGATCGGGGTAGCCATGGAAAACAATTGCGACGAAATAAAACAAACCACCTAAGCGAGAATATTAACAGTTTTTATTAATGAGAAACAGTAATTCAATAATTATTCAACATTGCGTCTTAGTAAATGCTCAAATAGACGGCCTTCTTGCTGAATACACATATTGAGCCTTTTTCTCATGTTCTGTCTCACTTCGGATAACATAAGAGGGGTCACTGTGCGACAAGCTTCGCGAATTCTATTTTTCATGTCCTCCCTTGTTGTAGGTTTAATAATATACACCCGATCTTTTATGTATCCCCATAGGAAAAATCCAGTGGAGATAAATCGCATGACCTGGGTGGCCATAATATAAAGCCATTACGTCCTATCCATTTCTCCGGGTATTGCTGGTTCAAGAATTCCCTTATGTCCCGATAAAAATGTGGAGGTGCAGCATCCTGTTGCAACCACATATTTAGTCGTCCTTCTAAATTGATATCCTCAAGTAACACAGGCAATTCTTCACGTAAGAAATGCAAATAGCTGCGGCCCGTTAATGGATCATCAAAAAAATAGGGACCGATAATTTGGTCATTAAGTATACCACACCACACATTTAGTGACCAATGATTTTGGTTTTGAACTTCTGGTAGCCAAAATGGATTATCAATGGCGTAATAGTGCATATTATGCCGATTTACAGCCCCATTGCTTTTAAACGTCGCCTCATCGGAAAACATTATGGAGCACAAAAAGTTGTTATTTAATTGCAGCCGTTGATTAATGATATTGCAGAATTCAATTCGTCTTGCAAAATCCTCTTCTCGCAATTCTTGATGAAGCTCAATGTGATAGGGATGGTACTTATACTTCAGCGTTGTTCGATTCACGTTTGATTTGGAGGTATCACATATCGTCGCTAATGTTCTAGAACTCACTTGGGCGATTTTCTTGAATATTTAATAATATTTCAAGTTCTTTTTCTTCATTAGCTGCCCTTTTATTAACAACTTTACGTTTGAAGTATTTAACACTACCTCTAGAATCAAATCTATCCATCAAATTTTCCAAGCCAACAGTAGTAGGTATTCGACGTTCAGGATATTTCATTTTGTAGATTCGTTGTGCCAATAAAGGGTTTTTTCAGCCTCGCCCAACACGTATATCATATCAATTAATTCATTTGTCGAATAATCCATAATTGATACAAGAATTGATAACAAGTTAAATGCGAAAACGACAAATTTAATATGTATTTATTTTGACAAGTAGGAAACCTTTGTATCTTAGTAACGCAGTTATTATTTTCCATGGCTACCAAGATCCATGCAATGCAATGTTATCGAAAATAAAGTAGCTAGTGTGAAAAAATCGAAATTCCTCGAAAACTATCAAAAATAGATATAGAATATATTTAACAAAAATGATAGATTTTTTAATCCCGAATAAAATGAAATAAAAATATATAGGGTGTGCAATTAAAAAAAACTGATTTTTTTTAATTTGAGAATTTTCAAATTTGAATGGTTATAACAAACACCCTGTTGAGAAAATTAGAAATACTACTCGGTCTAAACGTTATTATAATATCACTGATTTTTCACACGAAATATAAATTTTTTTTATTGTGAAATAACGGAACAATTGCCCATTCATCAACCCCACGAAAATGACCATAATAATCTTTAAACGCGAATATCTCAAGAACTAAAAACTTTCAGCCAATCTTTTGTATGACAAAATATGTTTGTATGGACACGTAGAATTAAAAACTAAAATCAAATACGGGGTGTTCTATTTAAAAAAATCATACTTTTTCACGTCCTTCTTTTCTGGCGCACCCTGTATAACTTCCAATATTTTAAAAAAATGCACATTTCTTACCTCTACCCCATGGTCCATACAATATTTACACAAATAATTCTAGTTAAGCATAAACTTACTTTACTCTATCGTTGGGACACCCTGTACATGTTTGGGTATTCTTTTTTTTAGGGTAAACGCTATATGCCGGACCGTATTATGTCTGATTACGTAAATTTTGGGTATAATTCATAGTTTTTCTTTTTTCTAGATTTGGTTGAAAGGTAGGTTGATTACTGGTGGTTTATTTTGTAGATATATTGTATCTGATGTATTATTGATTGATGTATTGGGAATATTTCCTGAAAGAAATGTATTTATGTCTGCGAGTTGGCGCTCCATAATTTTGTATGTTAGATACTTACGAAAATTTAATTATTATTATAAAATTTATGCTATTTTACAGTGGGTATATTAAATAAGTGGTGTTAAATAAGTTGTTTCGTTAATCCTGTGATCCACGATCAACTTCCTAGCCAGTCCTTTGTCAGTGTGGACTTAGTTCACCATTTTATTTTAGTTGTCTCTTTTGTCCAGTGTGGCCGTAGCCCTTTTCTTGATAGAGGGGCGAAATAAAATTAAATCAAGTGGTGCCCTTTTTAAATTCTATGCATATCTTCTCTCTTGTCAAAACGCCCATGCATCCAAGTGCTTAACCGACCGACTGAACTTCGGCTAATTCCTTAATCTATGTTACAGCACTTTAGCCACAATTTCTACGATTATCCCTTTGTGCACGTAACATCTACTTAATAAATATTATTTTACGTACAAAAACTACTCACTTTACCTTAATTTGAAATTATATTCCAAAAAAAAGAAAAATAAGAATAATAACTAAATCAATCGCTTTACTTCAATTTTCAACCAGATGGTATTACATCAATCACCACCGTCACAAAATCGGCTCAAGTTCTCCAAAAAGAAACAACACATTGACAATTCAATCTTTAAATACTACGTTAGAAGTAAATAATCCCTTGAACATAAGTACCTTTCGTCAACAAGTAAACAACTTATTGACGTTAATTTAATGATCTAATTAGAAAAAAAAACACTAAAAATGTTCACAAATGGGCATTGTATAACTAACGGGTTCACATCTAAAAGAACAACAGCTTGTTAACCTAAAGAAGTATAATGAAAACTTCAACGTCGGAATATTTACACAAAGGTTACCATACATTCTTTTGCACAAGTTAAATTAAAACCTGAAATTACTTATTCGGCGAAGATACTAAGCTAGTCTCCTTATATTAGCCTTTCTAAAAATTATTGATCTAAAAAAAGTTTTTGTACCCAAATCAGCAAAACAAATGATTACAAATGATTCATTGTCAATAAAACCTGTATACACAAAAACCCTCAAAACAATGTTGTAATTTCGGAAGATTGAATACGTTTTCCACAAAATTCTACGCTAAAATAATCAAAATTAGTCAACAAGGAATCGTATTCAATTTTGTGTACATACAGAACAATTAATTCATAAAAAAAACACAGAAATTTTATTAACACTGGTCGGCCATCAAAATCAAAAAGAGACAGTAAGTGCACCATAAAATTTACCTTAATTCTGGTTCAGTCCCCTTGTTATATAGATCACCTAGTGGCGACTTAGAGGGTTGCTCCCGACAACGTGATTGAGGTGATATCCGCGATCCAACGCCCTCGTAATGGATAGCGATGCACCGTCTTGAAATATTAACTTGCGGTCGGATTTCATCCCATCTGTTTGTATGATATATTTACACTTTAATTGCGATCTTTACTTTAAACATATACAAGTTCAGAATAACACATTACTAACTAAAGCGATTCATATATCGCAAACCTTATCATTCATTTGGTGGGCATTTGCTGTGTACGCAGAACCATCACAAAAAACTTAACCAGGAATTCGTTACTTTAATCTGCAAAAACAATAAATTGCGATAAACACGGTACCACAGAATGAAGCTCAGCACTATAAACCAAACACTAGAGCTACTTCTAGGCCCAAACTTGTCACTATAGACACAAAACGATAAAATTAACTAGAGGATGTGGTGAACCTATGTATTATCCCATATTTGGTAACAGAGATTAATTATTCCACGATAGTTCGATACAGCACCGACATGCATAACTAATTCCCTCCTGAATACATAGCGACCGACTCCCAAAAGAAGAGGTTAATCTAGTACCGCATTCCTAACTAGACTGAATGCCTAAACTATGTTAATTTAGCCAACTACAAAGAGAATTACTTAAGATTTTAAATCACGCCAATTTGAACCCGGAAGCCGTCGAAAAAAAATTACATCACCGAAAGAAGTTGTTCAGCATGCGAGTCTTATCAATGCAATCCGATATACGCGCCAAAGAAAACCTTGCCGAAATTCAACATCCATTAACGTGCATAAAATACAAATTCTTTGTTTAATCTCAACAATTCTTATAGAAAGGAAGATGCCAGTCTGGCGGCTATAATTAATTTTTGCACAAGATGTAACATGCAATGTAGTAAGTTTTATACTCAATTTAATTTTATAAAAAGTAATTTTACAAAAAAAATCCATTTATAAATGCCTCCAAACAAACAAAAAATGGAGTAAAACAAGCTATCTATAACAGAATTTTCTCAGCCCACCCCCTTCCGAGACATCACCCCTAAAGGTGGTGAGTAAAGAGTAAAATTGAGTTTGTATTTTTTTTCTCAAAATTAAGTCAAGATGGAAACTTGAAGTTTTGCAATTTCCATGCACTCGCAAAGGACTAACCACTGTTATTTTTTCAACATTCTTGTTACATTATAAGGGGACGATATTAGCAACCCTTACTTTATTTAATATCAAATCTTTTTTCGAGATTGAGTTTTGTGAAATAAAAATATTACATGAAATCCCTGTTTATTTAAAAAAATTTCTTGCTCTTAAAGTTTTTCCTAGAACCAATAGATTCGGAGAAAAAAAATACAATGATTTTTATTCTTTATTAAATAATAAATTAAGTATTAAGAGTGTAAAACAGTAAATATGTAAAATGCAAGAATAAAATAAGATTCACAGTAAATGTCGAAAAAATACCGGTGGTTAGCCCTTTCCGGGTGCACGTAAATTACAAAACCTCAAGTTTCCATCTTTACTTAAATTTGAGAAAAAAAAATAAAAACTCAATTTTACTTACCACCTTTTAGGGGTAATATCTCGGAAGGGGGTGGGTTGAGACAATTTTGTTATACGAATAACACATCATAATTTCATACGAGTAATCACCGCCTGTATTTTTTCGCATGAATTTAGAAACACCCTATATGTCTACATATACCTACATATATACAGTATGTCCCCGGATCGACCTTAATAGAGGGGAAATTCTCTTATTTTTGATTTCTCAGAAAATTTCATTCTTGATGATTTGCTCTGCTTGTTTTCAAACCCCCGAAACACAAATTACTTTCTATTTTACTAGTACGGTTCTCGAGATAATATCATTTTTCTTGAAAAATTGGACTTTATAAGTAACTTTAGTAGACGGATTTCATTGAAAAACACCACTGACAGAAATTGTCAAATGTGATAATTCTGTTGAACTGCAAATTAATTCATGCTAATTTGAATTGTATGCTATAATGTTGACTTTACAACAAAGAATTTATCTAATTCAATGTTACGGAACTGGGGAAGAGTGCTACCGAGTTGTTATCAGAAAATTCAACCAAAAATACCCGGAGGTTGCCATTTCGAATGCCGGAGCAAAGAACTTGGTAACTAAATTCCTTCAAACAGGCTCGGTTTTAAATCTAAAGAAGCCAAAGAAGTTGTTCGATGAAGAAGATGCTGCTACTGTTCTCGCCGTTTATTCCGCAACAAAAGTTCCAAGGTTGTCTTTAAGAAGGAGGGCACTACGAATTAGGTTAGGTAAATCTCATTTACAAAGAATCTTCAAGGAGAACAAAATTTTACCATTTAAGCCGCAATTTAGGCAAACTTTAGAGAACGGTGATGAAGCCAAACGACTAAATTTTTGTTTGGAAATGGGCAATAGACTTTTGGAAGATTCAAATTTTCATAAACGAATAATGTTCTCCGATGAATCGAAATTTTCAACTAACGGAGTCGTTTCCTCCCAACATTGCCGTTACTGGAGTAGGACGAATGCAAACTTCCGAATTGCTAGTCGCAGACAATGTTTGAAAAAAGTTAATGTGTGGTGTGCGGTTTCGTACCATGCGATTATTGGCCCATATTTTTTTTATCACAATTTAAACCGTTATTCATATTTGGAAATGTTGCAAAATTTTTTAACTGATAAACTGGATGAATTGCCATTGAACTACCAAATTGAAATGTTCTTCCAGCACGATGGGTGCCCTGCTCATTATGCCGGTACTGTTCGCCAGTGGCTCAATACAGAGTTCCATGATAACTGGATAGGAAGAGATGGTCCCATTTTATGGCCGGCGGGAAGTCCTGATCTCACAATAATGGACTTTTATCTGTGGGGTCGTTTAAAACAAATTGTGTACAGTGAGCCATTAGACAATGATGAAGAGGAATTGAAAAATAGGATACGGAATGCTGTCCAGTCCCTTTCAATCGAAGAAATAAGGCGCAGCTTCAATGAATTCAGAGCTCGCATTGAAATCTGTGCGGAAAAAGGAGGAGCATTATTCGAATAGAAAATTAATAGTTCAGTTTTTTGAGAATTTCATTTCATTTTACCATCAATTGTTAAATTTATTAATTAAAACTTGTGAGACCAATTTGATTTTTCCTATGAAACAAATCAATTTACTTCAAAAAATTACGAAAAGTTCGAATTTTTCAAGAAAAATGATATTATCTCGAGAACCGTTTGAGTTAAATAGCAAGTAATTTGTGTTTCGGGGGTTTGAAAACAAGCAGGGCAAATCAGCAAGAATGAAATTTTCTGATAAATCAAAAATAAGAGAATTTTCCCTCTTTTAAGGTCGATCCGGGGACATACTGATATATATATATATATATATATATATATATATATATATATATATATATATATATATATATATATATATATATATCCCACATATCGTTTATTCATTTATTGTGTACGTGTGCGTATACGCGTGCACGTGAGCATATGTGTATTTAAAATATTAACGGTTCCATCAATATACACATATTCTTTAGTTATGTTAATGAAAAATAACTCATACCTTTTGATAGAAATTCTCCAAACTACCCTACACCTTTTCATGGGAAATACTCATTTACAAGATTAAAACACTGCTTATACGATGCTGCTAAATACGCCATAACGTGTGCATGTGTGTATGTGTGTGTGGGTGTGAGTTTGGGTGGATGTGTGGGTGTGAGTGTGGGCGGGTGTGTGGGTGCGAGTGCAGGTGAGGGTGTGCGTGTGAGTGTGAGTGTGAGAGTGAGTGTGAGGGTGAGCGTAAGCGTGTGCGTGAGCGTGTGCGTGTGCGTGTGCGTGTGCCTGTGCGTGTGCGTGTGCGTGTGAGTGAGTGTCAGTGTGAGTGTGAGTGTGAGTGTGAGTGTGAGTGTGAGTGTGAGTGTGAGTGTGAGTCTGAGTGTAAGTGTGAATGTGAATGTGAGTATGTGTATGAGTGGGTGTGTGTGTGTGTGTGGGTGGGTGTGCGTGCGTGTGTGTATGTGTGTGTGAGTGAGTGAGTGTGTGTGAGTGTGTGTGTGTGTGTGTGTGTGTGTGTGTGTGTGTGTGTGTGTGTGTGTGTGTGTGTGTGTGTGTGTGTGTGTGTGTGTGTGTGTGTATGTGTCTGTACGCACGTACGTCTTATTTTTGTGATGTCCAATCAGTTCTACGTTATGGTGCTGTCTTTTGGGGTCCACGTTCCTATTTAAAAGATGTTTTTGTCACACAAAAAGAAATATTAGGTATATTGATACTGTAGATCCAAGAACTTCAGTTAATATTATTTCGAGCAATTTGAAATATTAACGGTTTCATCAATATATACATACTCTTTAGTTATGTTTATGAAAAAGAACTCAAACCTTTTGATAGAAATTCTCCAAACTACCCTACACCTTTTCATGGGAAATACTCATTTATAAGATTAAAACACTGCTTATACGATGTTGCTAAATACGCCAAAACTCAAAATATTCTAATTACCTTGCTTGGTAAATTATATGTCAGGTGTAGAACACCACAGGACCTTCCAAGCTACAAAATAGAAATTAAAAGAAATGAATTATATTTAGTGACATTTTTGATAGTCATGCAACCTCTTTTGTAATAAGTTCATTACGGAAACAGGCAACATTGTAAAAATAGAAACATTAATTTATGTCAGAGTGATGTTTAAAGTTTCATGTCAGATATAAATTAACAGGCATAAATACATGTTGACTTAAAAAAAATTTCCAAAGCCGCCCGCTTCTATAAGATACCAATAGTACGGTTTAACCATTTTCATTGATGTTTAATTAATTTTTAGACTTACCTTGCGTTATATTAAGAAGCTTTATGAAGAAAAGCTTTGCAAAATTAAATTTTCTTTAAAAAGTATGTCTTCACTTTCTCTTATAAAATAAATCGTTATTAAGATATTGAAAAAATATGAACTACCGCTTAAATTCTGCCTTAGGAATTTTTTTGCCGCTAAATTAGGCGCCGTATCAAAAAATTGTGTAGAGCATAATCAATCGACATGTTTAAGGTTTATACAAGGGTATTTTTATATCTTTGAAATGTGCAGCTATTTTAAAATTATTTCATAAAAATCAAAATCTGCTTCTAACAAACTCCATTTCTACGCCCCTGGACTTGTCCAAAAATCTAATCTCACGTTTTCGTTGTACTAACGCTCACAGTCACACTGGCAAACAGACGCACACACGCACGCACACGCACGCACGCACACGCACGCACACACGCACTCACAAATGCACGCACACATACATACACACACACATACCAACATACACAAACAAACACACAAACAAACACACGCACACGCACACGCACACACGCACGCACACGCGCACACGTACGAGCACGCGCACACGCACACACACGCACACTCACACACAGACACACACACACACACACACGCACACACACACACACACACACACACACACACACACACACACACACACACACACACACACACACACACACACACACACACACACACAGACACACATCCAGACATGATGGACGGTCTTGGCGAAACTTGGCAAAAGTTGTAAAATGAGCTAATTAGCCGATTTAGCGATAGTGAAAAAAAGTGTGCATATCATTCTATACCTACATATGTATATGTAGGATGAAAGATAAAAAGGATAACAATATCTAATGATCTGCTAATGGATTCTTGTTTTTGTACCAATATTAATTATATTTATGTATATTAACCATCATTTTTTATGATGAAATTTAGCATCAAAATACTGTATAGAAGGTTGTTGAGGTACTTTAACGGTGATGAATGACACAGCCTGTGTTGTTGTTTTAGACGATTCTCTACCTATTGAGTCTGTATGAAGGTATAATGCTTAGTAGAGATCAAACATAAACCTTATATGTTTATTAGCATTTACTATAGATTGTATACGCAGATATCAATCTATTACCCTTTTCTGCTGAATTATGAAAAAAATGTTTTGGCAATGACTCCCAATTTTTGCTTATTTAAATTTTTTGCATAATAAACAGAACTACCTGAAAACAGGAATTAAACTAACCGGACGCAATCAACCCCATTCATGTTTAAACTGTGAAAACGGGTTTTAAAAATATAACAAGTTTTCACATAAAAAAGTGTAGGAAAACGAATTCATTTGAATGTATAATAAAACATTTTGCTTGTATTCATTTTAATAGTGTCAAAAAGTATGTAAAAAATTTGTACAATGACTATTGACAAAGGAAAGCTGAGCACGATGTACGAATTTCTCTTCAGAATAGTATATAGCACAGTGAAACCGCATAACTGAAATGATTATCATTTGAAGCAGACAAAGGAAACGTTGTACATTAAACTCTATCCAAACAATGATTAAAGCTCATTGCCTCAGAACTTGGTCGAAACATAAGAAAATGCATTAGCGAGCTTAACATATTGTGTTGTCATATAATTACTTTACTACTGTAAGAGCTTCTAACTTGAATTATATATTTCATGCAAATTCCGGAAAGCTATCCTTGATAAAGTTATTAATATTCAGCAGTACATAATTCAGTGTTTTTTTTTATTTTACCAGAACTTCAACTAACCTAGTTCTTTTCGGATTGCAGAACATAGTGAATTATTAAATTTGTAGCTGAAATGATGTGAATGTTTTTTTGTTTGAAACTTAATTAAGCAGTTTAGTTTTTTCGTAGATTCAATAATTACAACATAGTAGATGCTTGTAACAACAGTCTTTTTTAAATAACTCAATGACAGTACATTTTTGATTAAAATAAATACTTAATTACATATGTTTCTGAAAAGGTAAAATTACAAGGATCGGTAGAACCTCGAAATTGACTGTTCCGTGTGTAGTTCTCATATACGTATATAGTCCTAGCAAAGAGTTGTATAGTCTTTGGTCCTAGCATACTTAAAGGGATTATATCCATTAACTGTGATAAACCGTAGATTAGTGGCTCAATACGTTTCGATATAGTATCCTCCATAAATTCCGATAAATTAGAGTGACTGTATTTACGAAAACGTATAAGAACTCAAAATTACTGCATCAAATATTGAAGTATTCTTGTCCCAACAGTGTGCGAATTTAATCTTTGGATTTGGAATCTGAGTCAATTAACCGCATGTACCTACGAAAATGTTAATAATAATTAATATAAATTGTTTACTAATAAAAAAAATACCAAATATTAAGATTTTAAGCCACTAGTGGTCTACAGGGATGATAGCTCGCATTCAAACCATCCTCAACTCTCAAGGGAGGTCGAACAAATTACCCATTCTCACACACTAAATTTATAATTGAAACAGTTGACCTTGCTAATAAGTTTATGGTTAATACGCATCAACTCGATTAAAGATCAATATGTGCAAGATAATTACTAAACTATTCCAGTTATTAAACGGATTTCCTGTAGTATAAGACATGACTAAACATCAAATTCTAAATTTGTTTTTAATGAACGAATAAAATTAATAAACGCATTGAGTGAAAGTTAAGATCACATTTGATACTTTTATTAATTGATTGGGAAATTTACTTCGATTTATTTTATTTCAAGCCGAGTTTCATCTATTTTGTGTAGTTTTTTAGCGTACTACACGAGCGTAAAGTGGAACCATTTTCTAAAACTGCCTTAGCAATAATAATCTTTCATAGAAATAAGTTTCACTTCTTGAAAGTATGCAAAAATTAACAGATATTGTTTTAAAATTTTAGTCATGGTAATTTATTTTATCTTTAGTTTGTCTAGTTAGCGAAATTATCATTGATTAAGGAGTTGTATCCTTTAGGTCAGCGGTTCCCAAACTTTTTTGATGGCGTACCACCTAATATGAAATCCTACTTTCATGTACCACCAGTATAAAAATGATTAATCATCATTCCATTGGCAACATTGTAAAGTTTGTAAACATCAATAAAACAATAACATTTAGCCTTTTAAGTAGGTACCTTAAATTTAAAACAATGTTTATTTAGTTCTTTGTAGCTAATTGTAAATAAATAAAATAAAACTAAACTTTTCATGGTTATAACGAATGCTTATTTTTAAATAAAAATAAAAATTGGGATGAAAGAATAGAAAGAAACTATAAGGTGAAGTACAAGAACTGTATTTGGAAAACCATACATAAAAATCAAACATAAACACTTACAAGTTAATGAGAAGCATGGGCTTGTAGCGATTTGCTTAAAATTGCAATGTCTGGTTTTATTGGGCTTAGCTTCAGACGCAAGTCATTTTCAACACAAGCCAGTCTATTTCTGTATTTGTTTTTAAGGTAACAAAGAGAAGAAAACGCAGCTTCACATAGGTAGGATGTTGAAAATGGGAGCAAAAACTTCACGACTCGGTTGGCGATTTCACCATAGTTTTGGCGTCGTTGAATCGAAAAGTCAATCAGGGTAACTTTATCAAAAACTTAATTCAAATCTGAGTCACAATTTAACTCCAACGGTTGCTCTTTTTCGGCTAATGAGAGATTCTCTGAGACTGTCATTTTCTTGATGTCACAAAACGGGTTTTTCATCCACAAATGTTCTTCATAGTTTTCTGGGAAGTATCTGCTCAAGTTTTCCTTCAAAACGTTACAATGGTCACTGATATCACTAAGAACTGTCTTACTAAGTGAAAGCTCATTTTCTTCATCAAAACTGCTGAGAGAAGGAAAAAGCATTAATTTTATCACACACTCGAAACGGGGTATTATAAGTACCTTGAAGACTCCTGTTCACATCATTGAGTTTTTAGAAAATGTTAGCCAAGAAAGCCAGCCGACACAGCCATAGTTCATCAGTAAAACGATCTCGTAGCTCAAAACCAGAATCTGTTAAAAAAATCAATATCTCGTGCCGTAACTCAAAAACCCGAGTCAGCATCTTTCCTCTTGACAGCCACCTAACTTCTGTGTGGAGCAGTAGTTGTTTATGAATACTGTCCATTTCTTCACATAAATTGTGAAAAAGGCGTGAATTCAGGGCTCTGCTCTTAATAAAATTCACTGTCTTTACAGCCTCGTTCAAAACAGTTTTTAGTTGTGCAGGACATCGTTTCGTTACAAGCGCTTCTCTGTGGAGGCTGCAGTGAATATGTTGTGCATGTGGACCTTCTTTTTTTATTTTAGGCACCAATCCACTATGAGCTCCTGTCATAGCTCCCGCACCATCCGTGCATATACCAACACATTTCTTCCAATCCATTCCATTCTTGAGCACAAACTCATTTACTTTATCAAATATGTCTTCTCCAGTAGTGTGAGCTGAAAGAGTTTCACAAAATAACAAATCTTCACCAACTGCGTTTTTATCTTCATAGCGAACATAAGACAAAAGTTGAGCCAAATTTGCGACATCTGTTGTTTCGTCCACTTGAATTGCAAAGTATTTACTATTGTTCACTTTCTTGAGTAAAATGTCTTTTACATTTAAAGCCATATCAGATATTCTTCTTGAAACAGTATTATCAGACAAGGAAACCACATCGAGCTGTTTTCCCTCTTTTTCCCCTATAATTGTGGAAACAAGGTCTTTAGCTGCTAGCAAAATTAGAGTCTCTGCAATAGAATGAGGTTTTAGTTCCGTTTAAAAAACTCTAACGGCTTGTTTTTGAGATTTATATGCTTTGTGTTAAAATGACGCATTAAAAGTGATGGTTTCATCGAATGATTTGACAGAGTTTCTAAACAAAGGACACATTGTGGAACAGGCTCACTGACATTTCCAGTATAAGTAAAACCAAACGATAAATACTTTTCATCATATTTACGTTTAGCTGATTTCTTGTTCTTTTCACAAGTTTGTAGCAAAGGCGTAGAAGTAGAGGAACAGCTTGGTTGCTCAACATCTGTGACTACGGCAACAGGATTTCCTTTTTCCGGTGACAAAGTTCTTTGCTTTTTAGAACTACCAAACATAGATCTTACCAAAAACTCATCCATTTGAATCCGACAGCTAACACTTTATAATATGTTATTCTCACTGACTGATAGTCACAAAACACTAATATAAAATTATAAACAACAACACGCCAACTTGCAGATCACCGTCACGCTACTAGTAGAATCAGAGAATATCAACAACGAAGAAGTAGTACTTCCACGCAAATCTATTGTTCTCGGTGTCCCAAAATAGAACTCGCGCAGCCTCGGTGCGCAGTCAGCTGTAAATGTAAAGTACAGGAAAAGATAGGTTATTGCTCATTATTAAAATCTTTGTTAACCGTTATTTTGTAAAATATTTACGTATGTATAAAAAGTAGTAGCTCAGAACAAGTACCTACCTATTTACTCATTATTGTGCTAAATTTTTAGGCACAAGAAAATTTTGAAGATCGTGACATGTTATGTTAAAACAGTGTTTATATGTTGTTGCAAATGCTAGTTTTTAAGTTAACTAAAATGAAAGGAATAAGAAAACAAGTAAGAAGTTGACACTGTACAACCGTGCTCAATTACAAATAAAACTAAATGTAATTTTATTAAGTTTGCACATAACATTAAAAATACACTTTTTGCACAATTGAGCTTTTTCGTTTATTATCATATCTGTTTCCAAGACAGTAGGATATGTTTACTGGTTGCGAGGCACAACTCGTCAGTAAGTATTTTACTTACCAATGTAAAATTAATGCAAATGTCTGCATAAAATTATAGATTACGCTTACTGCTATTTATATTGAGCAATTACATTGAACTTGTGTGATGTGCACATAACAATTTACCTTCGCTAATTTAATAACACATGCTTTGCAAAGAATGTAATTATGGTGATATGGGTAATATTTAAATAAAAATTGATTATGAACTTTGAACTTACCGTTATCACAGCAAAATAAAGTAGGAACAGACTCTTTTTTTAGTTTGCTTTTTGAAACCATGTTATTGTCTTTGCTATTATTTTTACAATTCCGTACAAAACAGCAATTCACTATTTTTATATACTAAAAATATCTGACGTCCTAATATTATTAACACTAACGTATTTCGAAAAAACTCGCTAACGTTTTGAGTAAAACCCTCATAAACAAACATTGGTCGCCATGGCACTGCTTGCGCCCGGAGGGTGCGCGAATTGTAAACTTATCCCTTCGAAACCGGGGAGTGATACTTCTTCGTTGTTGATATTCTCTGGTAGAATCTACCAATTTTCGAACTTCACTCGCGTACCAACGGCAACGCTCCCGCGCACCACAGTTTGGGAACCTCAGCTTTAGGTTACCTCACACGTGAGTTTGTATATCACTGCCAATATCAATGATATTTTATTAGTGTTAAAATAAGATTTATACATAGCGTGAATAGCTTGTTCGAGGGTCACTCAAAAAATAATTTTTTATATGTGCAAATCTCGCAAACTGATTTAAACCTACTAAAAATTGTATGCTGTAACGTGTTATATTAACGTGGATTTTTTAGTACGAGTTGACATTTTTATACCTGTTGTTAGGCAACACACTTTACGCTTTCAATTTGGAAACAATTCAATTTTTCTTGGACGACGTGACAACTGTGTACCTATTTGCGTTCAATCATGTGACTTCTCCTTTCTGGTGTCTGGTGTTAATAAACACCGCGATTTTGAGAAAACGCGAAAATTTTTGTTAGAAATTCCTATATTTAAATTTTATACCACATATTGCTCGTTTTGACGGATATAATAGTATCTAACAAAGCCTTCGTGGGATCAAGATGTAAGTGACACGACTTTCTTTCTTTCTTTTCCACTTATTACCTCTGTTTAACGCTTTAAATCAATAAATACATGCTTACATACACTTTTGAAATTTTATATGCGAATCGTTTCTAAAAATAAGGGTTTCTCTAGGTTTTCTTGCTGCTGGTTATTATCGTCCTTCTTCGTTCTTCATGATATTGCTGTGAGATTATATCACTATAACTGGTCAACGATCTTCCGATTTATGACGTAACATGCAAATGGTCTCCGATAACTAGGTCGAAGAAACTTTTTTGGTTACTTCTTTGCTTTGGACTATCCTATTGCTGAAAAACAAATAGGTTTATGTATAGTAAAAACACTCAGCTAAGTAATTATGCACAAGCAAAATCCTGGTGGGTTTCTTTTACTTGTTATGATTTCATAACGACGCTATTACTATATCAACAATTTCTGTAGCTTAATCTGTAGAATTTTAAGAGCAATTCGTTACTATAACTAATTTCAGTGCTAAGTATAGCCTTGTGCTTATAAATTTTGTGTGGGTAACTTTCTTGCTTATACTTTTAATGGTATTACATCTACCGAGGTTATGTTTCTGTAACAATACACGTAGTTTATACTTTAGTGGAAAAGTCATGAACTTCACTTACACACACATTCCTTACTAATTAATCGCTATTATTAGCTTCAATCTTTTGGATACTTTCATGTGTAATCACTTTGTATTGAAACAAAATTATAATATTTAAACAGCTGTTTAAATATTTGTACACCTACTGCTTTGTGTCAATCAGCTGTTGGAAAATTTGAACGTTGCCACTTACTAGTAGACTGTTGTTATGTAGAGTGCTTTACAAGTTATGTTAATATTTGTCCGTATACGAACTAGACTGTTTCTAGATAGGGTTACTCTTACCTAAATTTTATAAATGTTTATGCTAAATGATTAGTGCATGTTTTACACTTCACTTTTTTTGTATATTTATCTAGGCCATAACTTAACCTGTCAACAAACATTATCATAATAAGGAAGCTATTCACTTTCTGACTGCTGTGAGAAAATTCTCTCCTGTATATTTTTTTGCCTGTACTGCCCATGTGCATTTAAACTTATATGGTTGTGAGTTGTGTTGTGTTTATGCTTTTTCGAGCCAACGCTGGATATCGCACTCCGCAAAATAACTTTGAATTTTTATCAATGTGTATTCAATAATTTTTAGTTTGTCAGTTTATATTATAGGGGCCACACTACTCAGCAAGGTAAGTGTGTTTCTACTATAACGTTCGCATATGCCTTTATTTTTGTGTAAATTTAATTCTTGAAATTTTCGTCCGAAAACGTTATAGCTATCCGAACTTACGATAACGCTTGTGTAAATATTCATTATCCTGTGTATGGAATGACGTAACAAGAAATCTGTACATAGAGTACGTTCTTGTTTATAAAATAGATATATTTATAACGGAAGCACCATTTGGGAGAAACATTTTTTTTATGGTTAAATTAAACCACGTTGTGTTAAACTATCAGTAGTTTTTCTTTATTCGTGCAGGCTAGGATCACCATTCCTACGGAGACCTGCTACCTTTCTGGACGGTGCTCAATCTTATTTTAACTATAGTGCATCGCCTACTGTGACGTAGCCCTTTTCGTGGTTTAAGGGCGATATAAAATAAATAAAGTGGTACCCTTTTAACTTTTCTGTATCTCTACGCGAGCCACACGCCCACGCATCCAAATACCTAACCGACGGACATAGCTTCCGACTAAAATCAACAGTTGTTGTTGCTGCATACCTTTTCTACTTTTGCTATGAACACACTCTGGGCACGTAGCAATGCATATTAATAATAAATATATAATATAAATATATAACATGCATATTAATAATAAAATAAATAATAAAGAGAAGAATATAGAAATAAATGATTCTCAATAAGGTTCTTTAGCAATTTAAACATGAGGTTACATTTTTATTTAGAAAACGAGAGCTTACTTTTATGTTAATAAAAGATCCAAACTATTAACATTCTTGCGTAATATCTAATAGTTGTTCTATTTAATACTAGAGACACAGTAATTTATTAAAAATAATTCGGGTTACGGTGAAAATCGCTTTGAAATAATCGGTAATATTTTGTCGATTTCACCAGTACCACGATATCTCCCACTGTAATAATCCTGAAAATCCTTACTATAAATTTTCCTATCTTAGTAAATAATTCCTTTCAAAACTTATTTCCTAGTTCCTTCCATAACTGTTCTATGATTGTTAATAAATGTTATCAGTTGTCCAATCCTGTCCCACTCCATCCAATTTACCTATAAATACCAGACCCTCTAACATCCAAAGCACAGAATTACACTTACACTCTCACGCTGGATATCTGACTTGATCACTTGTTATTATACCTGCAATTCCCAAAGAACCAGCATCCAGACCAATCGCCACATCTTCCACATAAATATTACCTGAGTTTCAGTACCTTATATCCATTATACCTGACTTATATTATCCACCTAACCACCCTCCTCTATTTAAAGATACACCCATTTGTGTATAGCCTTCTTGTAGGTTAGACGCCCCAAAAAGGGAGCAAATGTGAAGGGTAAGAAGTACTTAGTTTGCAGGAGGTTATGCTCTTAAGAAATAATATTTCGACGCCAGGAACCCTCCCTTTCATAATAAGACTCCTTCACAAAATAGAAAGGCCAAATTATTTGTACTGTCTTCTTGGTGGTGAATCGCCCCGAGACGGGTAGTGAATGGTTATCCAAGAGAAGTACTTAATTAGGCGGAGATTAGGCCCTGAATTTTTAACTACTTCTACTTAACGGAAGGCTTCCTTAACGATATTAATCCTTTAAATGTTTCCGGTAGTTTTGACTCCGAATACGCCTACAGTTCTCCAAATACCCACCAGAATTTCCAGTTAATCCAGCTTGCATTTTCCCAGTTACCAGCCCTCCGGATAATCTCCTTATCTACCTAATTGTATTATACAGAAACCACCCTAACATACCTGGACCACAAATAACATTCGTCCATTTTATACATTCAAGTACACACCACGACATTTGTAATTATTACTCTGATTTCAAATCACTTAGTTAAAACAAGCATTTATCATAGAACAGGTGTTTCTTATCACATATTCAATATTATATATAACAAATACGATTATAACGCTCACCTGTTATAATCGTGAATTCACAATTTTATTATATATATTACACCATAATAAATTTGTTATAACCTGTTAAGACTTATTCTTAGGTTTACTCACAAGGTAGTGACAGTCTTTTATCCTGACCCCAGAGGTGAACCGAGGGCAGAATAGAAGTAGCACCAATGGAGGTGTTACACCCCTACACCTTTCTTATGACGTCATAGGTTTCTCGTCATGCCTTACTATTTTTCTTTTACTTGTCTGTTATTATCTCCACCACCAAAGAATAAACTTGCGTCATCACTTACGAGTTAATATTTAAAAAAAAACGGATTCAAATTATTTCCGAAATAATTTCTTTTAATTAATTACTCTTTGCCGAGATTGCGTTAGTGCAGTTACAGGTTTTCATATGGTTATAAATACTGTATATTGTAAAATTTACAGCGTAAATCAAAGCAAACAACGTTTGCTTTATGAAAATCGAAGAAAATTGTTCCTCATAATTAACGTATTAATGACCATAGTGAGCTATAAATAGAGCTCTAGTAGATATCTTATCTTACTGGTTTTTGTAGGCATATAATTTATGAGTACTTATATTCAACAAAATACTAACAGCAGCAGGTTTATGTAAATATATAAAAAATATTTTTGTGAAATATCATGTAAGTTGGTTGTAAAAATTTACATGCAATCGATAACTAAAGGCAATCGAATTTGCAAGTTACCCTATTTGATCCTTCCGAACAGTTGCTAGAGCTCCATTATGTTTAAATGTATACATACTTTATATATTGTGAACAGAACTGTGAACTGAGCTTGTTTATAGATAACTATGAAAATAAGATTTCCATTTAAAATAAACATCTTTGCTATAGACTTTAATTTACAAACTCTGTGGTCATGTACAATAAAGGGATATACCCAAATTTAGTTATTAATGGATTATGAAACTATTTTGTAACCTTTACATATTGCATGACATAAGTCTAGCTAAACTAAAACTATCAATAAATACATTTACTCCATAAGAAAACTGCGAATTCCTTTTAATTTTAATGTTTGATGTGCATTCCTTTAGAGCATTAAAAATATAGACGGTTATGTTGTAACCATGAATTGAAACTACTAAATTTTTAGTCGCTATCGGAGCTTTCAAAATAGTTCACCACATTAATCACCATCTCAACAATGTCCAACACTTCTTCACATTTGTACTACTGCTTTATAACATTTTCTGCATGCTGCTCACGATTAGACCAAACAGTTTGGTTATACTGCTGTAATGCTTCGTTCTACATTGCAATAACATTTTCGTCTTTATAGCCATATCTTCCAATGTGTTTATCGTAATACCGTTTTGCATGTGGCAATCGTAACACTTCATCCCCATAGTTTCTAATTATTCCATCTTCTTTTTTTGTGCTAACCACGAAATCATCATAGACTTTGTCCAGGACGATGTTGATACCTTCTCGACTAACATTGAGTACTTCTATAATACTTACTGAATACTCTTCTAATTCATTTTACTCATTAAGTCACTTTTTTAACAGATCTCCATTCATTTCACCATGATAACCTTCTTTTAATGATTTTGAAGCAAATAGTAGGAACGCATTCTCTATAAATTTTGTGGTGCAACCCGCATGAATAACAATAAAGCGTGTACCGTCATAGCCTTGAGGTTTACGTTCACTCTTTACGTCTATATCTTGCCACAACTTCCCTGGATCTCCTTTTGAATACATCCTTGTTCCATTCAAAAATAGTATTTGTTCTCGACTAGGTAAATTGATCTGTTGGACATAACGTTTGAGAAAATGACTCCCAATTTCCGCTATATCTTGTTTTTTCAATAATGCTCTACGATTAGTGGTCATCTAGAGTTATTTCTCTAAGGCTGATTGCAGTGAATCCTTTAGATTCTTTAATTGCTTTTTGTTTATCCACTCGGTAGGCATACATTTTGCCATAAAGCCCTACAAATTCTAACATAGTTTTACCTTGATTTTCATCCTCCTTCAAACCGTGTATCTTTTTGTTTACGGGCGGAATTCCATAAAAGTTATCGCTTTCACAATCCAAGGTATCAAATCGATGAATATCCGTCTTAATAGATTCGTATAAATCGGCAACTGTGAAAGCGTAAATTGCGACTATGAAAATTTGGTTACGCACGCAGGCCGTACCGACCCTCCCATTTCGTTACCTATTGCACATCTCTATAATTTCTTACATTTTCCACCAGATTCCCAAAGACACAGTTGATCATCAATTTGAAAGAGAAAATAGCGAATGAGTTTTTGACCTTTTTACGAATTGTCGTATTTAACTCCATGTACGCTCGAAGTTGATTCTTGCAAGCTGTAATCCTTGTTTTATACACAACTCTAGATTCCTATAGTGCACGATATAGTTACGTTTTGGATACAAAGGCAACAAAAGATTCTTAATGTTCGATCTCGGCATGTGGGAATGATGCAAATCTCTAGGGTAGTCTAAGCCTCAATCCAAAATGCACCAAATTTTGTAATCGTCAGAATGATTTAGTGTGTTCAAGTCGTCAAAGTTTTCCATAAAAGAAAAGTCTCCGATCAGTAACGATTCGCATGTGGTGGCTACATAAAGTGCATTTACTTCCTAGTGCATTAAATAGCTGGTTTTAAGTTCGGGATCGAATGCTTCCGACATGCATTTCTTGGCTTTCGCGTAATGAGTACTGCATTGAGTGACGCCTCTCCTAATACCCTTCTCAATGAACATAACCTGATCGATATTGGTTAAAAGTTCGGATCTAGCTTTTATAATATTTAATATGGGTCTTGTGAAAATTTTCAAAGATGTCAGTCAATAGCAGCTCATCAGTTTTTGGATGCAGGTCTGAATACTGACCCAACGTTCTAATGTTAAAAACATTCCATAATTTTAAAGGTATGCGCATATGTTTCACTAATAACACCTTCGTCTTGCAAGTAACCAAAAAATTCCTGTTTGGAAGGTAGAGAGGCCTCATTTAACTTTTCCATGAATCTATGTACTCATATACAAAAACATTTTTCTTATTTATCAAATAGAAATCCGCTTCGTTACAGCTGTGCGATTTAGATATGGATGTTTTGTCATTATCTAAATAGCGGCATAACTTCTCCAAACTGCTACCCATAAATCGACACGAGGCGATAAATCTAAACTGAATGCTCGTATCTACATGTCTCGTAAAGGAGATATACTTTTTTTTTTGTTTAACGGTAAAAGTTTAACAGGCCCCGGAAGACCGGTTTATCGTTCTTTGATGAAACGATGAACCCCTCTACAGATCCCTGTGAGATTCCAGTGGTCCTTAAATTTAATTTCATTTTCTAAAAAAGGTTTTTCCCATATGTGACAAAGCGTGGCCTCCTCAAAATATTGTTGTTGAATCGAGCTTAGCGGATACACGGGAATTGAGTTGACAAATTTTTCAATGTTCCAAAACTGATTGGTAAACCACGTAATACAATCTGGCCCTTTATAGCAGAAAAAATTTGACAAGGAGAGCACTTGAGATAAAAGGCAATACTGAAATGCTGGTTTTGGAATAGTTTCATGTTTGCGCCATCTACATCTGCAAATTTGTTAGATTTCTCCAACATACTTTCAATATCTGCATAAATACCAAAGGAAACTTTTCCCTCTAGGAACAGTGAGTAAACTCTAAATACTCCTGACTCTCGTCGGGAAAACTTACAGAGCGTTTCCTTACTTTGCGGCAGTTTGTTGAGTGTTTCTGCAAAAGACTATTGGATGAAAGATGATTTAAACATGTTACAAAAGGGTTTGTTGTGACCTCGATTAGAAAGTTGGGAGAACAACGTGGGTATGCTTTTGGTCCATGTAAAATGATAATATCCATTGTTGTTCTTAGCCCATTTTACCGTTTTCGTTAGAAGCGAGCACAAACAAATATATTGCGGGAAAAGCATCGTTGTAATTATCACTTGCCATTAATGGCACAACATGCTTTCTTACTACGCAGTATAAATTTATTCAATTTTTCGAATTTTTTTATATCTGTCAATTTAATGATAAATAATTTAATCGTAACCCGATTCTTTACCTCATCGAAATGGGGATAGCTTCCTACTCTATGGGGGTTTCCGTTTTCAGGATACAAAGCGGACACCACCGACCAAAGGAAAAACAATTTTTAATACTAACGACGTCGCTCTTGAATGCAATAAAACGCGGAACTTTGATATACGTTGAAATACCGCCCCTGGCGGGAGCGTAATTATTCATGTATATATACACATATATATATATATATATATATATATATATATATATAGTGAGTCCTAGAAGTTATGTCTAAACGCATTTCAAGTTCAAGGGTCTAGTTTTTGGAGAAAAGATTGGGCACGTCGATTTTTATTTTTGACTGCGGTTTTTTAGTGGTAAAATATTGTATATGGGGTGGCCCAAAAATTAGTTATTATCACCAACCTGATTTTGTGAAATGGAAACACCTGTTTTTTATTTCATTTTCTGAATTTGCTTTAAATTCTGAGTAAATCGCATGTACCGTGTCCTCCTGTACCTATAGTCGACAGATATTTACGAAAAAAAAAATTATCTTTATAAAACTAACAAGAACACTTTCGAAATAATGTTTTCATTCCGTTGTGTATGTCAATTTATTTCTGACGTCGAAATTCAACATTTGTCCTTTCCGAAATGGCGAAGTTTTGGATGAAACATTTCCTAATAGGTGGATAGGACGGAGAGGAGCTATCGAATGGCCTTCTAGGTCACCCGACCTAAACCCGTTGGATTTCTTTCTGTGGGCTTATCTCAAATCAAAAGTGTTTGTTGACAGGCCAAACAATCTGGAGATATTGAAAGAGAAAATCAGAAGAGAAGTGCGTGACATAACCCCTGAAGTGGTTGAAAACGTGCAAAGAGAGTTTATTCATCGCTTTGGCTATTGTCAAGCCGCAAATGGTGTACATATTTAACATCTGATTTGTTGTTGTGTTTTCTGAATTAGTTGTTCCTTTTGACAGGAAACAAAGGCTGCCTTCCTTGATACGGTCTTAATTGTTGATACGTTCAATTGTAAATTCCTAGATATCTGTTGAGTTTAGGTATAGGACCTGATGATACATGAGATTTACTCAGACTTCAAACCAGATTCAGAATATGAAATAAAAAAATAGTTGTTTCCATTTGACAAAATCAAGTTCGTGGTCGTAATTTTTTTTGGGTCACCCTATATACAAAATTTTACCACTAAAAAAAGCGCAGTCAAAAATAAAAATCGACTCTAAGTGAATTTAGACATAACTTTTGGCACTCACTGTATATATATATATATATATATATATATATATATATATATATATATATATATATATATATATGTGTTTGTGTGTGGTAAGAGTAAGTCTTTTTTATAATAATAGTAGGCGTCAGTGAAAATGCAAGCAGAAAGTAAAGATAAAATATTTTAATTAGTACGTATATAAAAATACAGATTAATCAAAACAGAAAATTAAGTATTCAGTAACTAAAAAGGGTTCCAAATTACTCCAATTAGTGTTTTATTCGATAAGACACAAATTAATTAAAACTTCATTTCTACCGCGAATAGGATACATTAAAATTAGATTTCCGAAACTTTAATTCTTCAGAAAGCAGTAGCACATCAAAGAATTAGCTATTCCTCACGCAATTGTTTACCCAACGCTATAAATACACGTAAAACTAAAAAAACGTAGACCGTTGAGCTCAAGGGTGTAAGTATCACAATTTTTCCTTAAACAAACCATTATGTGAAACTTTTTGTATTTCAAATTAATAATAAAGAAAAATAAATGTCCGTGGCACAAAGTCTCTACTCTAAATGAATGATAAATACAAATAAACCAGAATCCACATTAAGGTGCTAATTGCAGCTTAGACACCAAAGACAGTCACAAGCAAGGTACAAGGATCACTTGTATTGTGTCAAGGTATACTGACAAAGCAAATAAGTAAACAATGGTTAACAGTTATTATATACAATTTACACACGTATATAAATTACAAGTAAATGTTATATATAGAATTGGTTCTTTTAATCAACATCTACTATTGTAAACTAATCTGTTTCGACTTCTCCTATGAGAGATATGAAAGATACAGGTGTTTTTTTAATAATTGTAGACCTGAACAGGCTAAATTTGGCCTATCGTGCTGCAGCTCAAATGAGCACTTAGGAGGATGGGTAGAGGGACATTGAATTGCCAAGAGATGCCTATGAAATGTTACCTAAAATTTTTTCATATCATAAGTCAGAGGAAAAAGGAAGTAGGAGATCATTCCAGAGTTTAGAAGCCGTGTAGAAGAATGTGGATTGCACCCGTTTGGTACAATTGGAGATTTGTACTACATACTGATGATATGAATGGGCTAACCGAGTATTCCTAGCAAAGGTAACCCGAGATGGTATCAAAGAATGTAATTCAGCAGCGCAATAGCCATTGTAATACCGATAATACAAAGAAAGAACTGAAGCGATTCTTCTATACTCAAGGGATTGTATGTCAAAAGTTGAGGACGAGTCATTTATAATCGGCAGCGTATTGGGGACCACCGAACCAGAAGTGAAGTTTATGTTCTAGATGAGGTCAAATTTGGACCTTATACAACAGGAAGAGTTGTCAAAAGGTAACGTACTGCTTAGATCTGTACAAAAAGCCTATTTTACGAGCAGCGGTTTTGGTAGCTGACAGAAGATGGTCAACCCATGATAGATTTGAAGATAAAGTCATTCCCAACATAGTAATACGGTCTGAAAACTTAAGATCTGAGCCATTCATTCTTACAACAGGAAATGATCTATCTTTTTTGGCGGACACAAGGCAACACTGAGTTGTGTTAGCATTAAATTTAACTAGATTATTGCGTCCCCATTCGAGAATGCATTAAATGTCTTTGTTGATTGCATTCGCCATTTCAGCTTTAATATCTTGAGGCATAAAAGGTAGCTTACCATTCCGAGTAGACTGAGATGAACTGCAATGAAGAGTGCTGTAATCAGCAAAACAATGGGTTGGATTAGTTTAAGATACAAGGTCATTTATGTATAGCAGGAAAAGTGTAGGCGCTATAACTGATCACTGTGGCACGCCCGCGTTAATGCTAGCTTCTTTTGAAAAACAGTCATCAGGTGCGACACGTATTAGTCTTTTATTAAGGAAACTAGAAATACAATTGATGAGTGTATCATTTAACCCAAACGAGGTGAGGTTGGCAAGTAAACACGTTTGCAAAACTTGGTCAAATGCCTTTGAGATAGTGACTACAACTGTTTCAGCGGATTATTCTAATGTATTATTCCAAACTTGGGCCACATGTGAAAGATCACTTGTTGAACGACTCTGCCTAAACCCATATTAGTGACCACTAAGGAACTCGTTAGTTTCAAGGAACGAGAGCAGTTGCCTATTGATAGCTTTTCCCATGATTTTAGACAAAATGGAAGTGATGTCAATTTGTCGGTAGTTCGAGGGATCGGTTTTAGCGCCCTTTTTGGGAATATGTTGAACATTTGCTAACTTTCCCGATGAAGGACATTCCCTAGAATACATAGAGATTAAACAGAGCTTAGATAGGACTGGTACAAGTTCGGGACAAGTTTAAGACAATAGCGGGGATACCATCTGGGCCAGTCGCCTTGTTGAGATGAAGCCTACTGATAATCGACTCTAGGAGCGGCAAAAGTATCGGTTTCATAGCGTATGAAGAGGATCTCAGTAGGGGCACATCTTTTCCAGAATCATTAAGACACGAGTTTGATGCAAATAAATCTACAAAAACATTGTCTTTGCAACTACAGATCCGCCAAAAATGTCCGGGGGGAAATTAAGATATTCCAAAGTTTTTACTAATGGCTTTAGCTAAAGGCCAAAATTTACGACTGCCCAAAGGAGATGTAGCTAGTTCATTGCACTTTAGTTGTTCAAACAATTTTTTAGCTTTAGTGATGACACCTTTGGAGATATTTCTAGCACCAAAGTATTCTGCATGACTCGACGGTTTTATTAGATTTCCATTTAATATAAGATTTATTTTTCAAAGATTGGGAACGTTAATGAACTATACGGTTCTGTTTTTTGGGAATGTATCACTCCATGACCATGAGGATGAGTTCAGACACTGAAAGCGCAATGCCCGAAAAAGAGGACGACTTAAAACAGTATTCACGCCATGAAAAGGTTGCAATGAAGTCTCGTAAATCACTCAATATAGCTTAATTAAAACACCACAAGGTTCTGTTAGTGTTGCGAACAACAGCGGAAGTAGGGGCAGTAGAAATTATTTATATTAGATAATGGTCAGATAGACCTAGAGGGGAAAGAACCGAAGTTTTATAAACAAGTGGGATTGATGTAACAAAGAGATCTAGAACTAGGGATTCTTGGGGGTTCAGAAATCATTTGTGTGAGATCACAAGCAATAGCAAATGTTTCTGGACTATGACCAGCTGGATTAGTAGTAGATGAGAATTGAAGCCAACTAGAGTTATTAACATTGATATCTGCTACAATTGAGATATCGCAAGATGGAAACTGAGACGAAACTAAGGTAATCTAAGAAGTCTTGAAAGTTATTGTCATTAGAAGACTTATAATGCACCAGTAAAATTTCACAAATTTTGGACCAGAATGTTTAAACCAAATCACGTCGAAATTTTTATTTTTAAAGGAAGAAATACTCTTGCAAGCAATGCTGTCCTTGATATACGTACATACGCCTCTTTTATATCGAAAGTATTGGGGATATTGGAAGTCAGGTGAATCGGAGGTTCCACAGAGTACTTGTGTTTCAGATAGAAACAAAACGTCACGTTGTATTTGTTTAAGATGTTAGGGAACAGTATTAAGATTGGACCTGATACCGTGAATGTTGCAATAATAAATCAGAAAGTTAGAACTTGGGCCGTGCCCTTCCAGACATCCGAACGGAGCAGGATTTTACGTCCGGCATTTGTTACCCTAGAAACCATCAAGCTCAGAAAATATTAAAGAGCCCATTGGAAGAGTGGTGGTACCTTTCCGGCTGGCTGGGGCACACATGCCTCCCACCTTTAGTACCGATAGTGTGTAGATAATAGAGCTGACATTTACAGTAAGTAAAACCGTAGAGGTTATTTCTCGAGAACACGCAATAGGAATCATATACAATATGGCGCAACATAGGGATCAATTTGATTTTTATTTAATTAAAATGAATTTTTACCTAAAATGTATTTTTTTTCTGTTTCTTTCTCAATTAAGTGTAAAATATATAAAGAATACACCTCAAAATTACCTTTCTTGTGCAGAAGTCAGAATGACAGGCCACGGCAGTGTTTGATATTTGCAATAGCCGGTGGCGGTAGTGTTAAAGCAAATATTACTTGTTTAGCAAGACGCCGAGAGGCAAATTACACTACAAATCGTAATTTGTCAATTATCTGAGAACTTGCAGACTTTTGTTTAGAAGCAAATCTCTACTACACCGTTCAGTTTAGATTCGTAAAAGGTTATTACTTTTTTAACCAAAAATGAACGGAAGATTTATAAAAAATAAAAGAAAATATTCTCCAGTGGCGTCAAGGTTTTCTCTAGCCCCGATATCGTGCCACCGGTTATATCTTTCAAAAATAGTTTAGGTCAAAATATTACTCCCCTAACGAGGATATTGATCACCAAATTTGAAAAAAATTTTTTAAAAAAGTTATTGATTTATGACAAAGTTTTAACTTTGATTTCAAAATTTCAACACCCCGTATCTCAGCAACTAAGCCCTTTAAGAGTCCATGTGTTAACACCAAAATTTATCAATTTAAAGATGTGTCTACCTGCATAAAACGATTAAACAAAAGACCTTTGTCTAATGCTTAAATTATTTCGATTGTATAAGATTTGGGGAATATTTAATTATTTGCAAAACTAATATACAAAGTAGGAAACTAGTATCAGATTTTTAGGATTATTTTTTTTAAGTTTAAGTGCAGAAAAACAAACAATATTAAATCTTAAACTAATCCTTACTTTGTATCTTCACTTACATGTGAGATAAGTTCCACGTAAATGCTACATTTTATATTGTAGTTGTGAAGATTTCAACTTTAATGTTAAAATTCAGCGTACTTTCTTAAAATTAAATTTTGCGTGAATTACTAATATTTATGTACTCAATAATTTTTGGCTTTAAGGCTAAAATAATGTGTGATTTAGGTTCATTTAGCTTTAACAATCAAGACAACACATAAATGGTTTCTATTGGCTTCATTTTAATAAAAAATCTATTATTCACGAACATTATATATTATTGTAACACCTGTGTAGGTATAACATGTAAAACTATCTACTACAGACTACTATTTTTATGGTTGAAGGTTACAAATTTAAAAGTATTTGCACTAATTTCAACGCTACATTTATAATTAATGTTATCTACGGACTCGTCAACTACTTGGCCTGGTATTGTTAACGCAGAGTTTATTTAAAATAGTATTAAATAGTATTACAACATAAACATTTACCCAATTTACAAAAGTATAATTTAAATGTGAAAAAAATTTTTCTCGCCCATAATGACTAAAGTCGACGTTGTATGTTTATACTTAAAGTATCCTTGTTACGGTTTTACACAAGTACTTGTAAATTCATGTTTTTTAACAATTTCTTGGTATGCTCTAAAAACATTTGAAATTTTTGTTAAATATTTAAGTACAGTCCTGGTTTAATTTTTTTTTTTAATTGAACTGCATATATGCGCCTGTTTGTCGAATATGAAGTCTCCACTCGTAGTAGATCAGATAATATTGGATGTCACTCCTAACCAAGCCGACCCTGTATTTTATCCCTACAAATACTGAAAAAAATGTGGGCTCCATATTTCTAAAAGAAATTTTTAGCTTGTATGGTTAAAAAACGGCGGATACGTTCCATTACCCTCCACTTACCTTTAACCTTTAATTGCACCCCCTACAAAAATGATCAAAAACCGCCCTGTGGTCTCCGCTCTTGTTCAATACGGAACTTATCATCCAAATTTTAATCTCCTAATGGAATTACCCATGAAAATGATATCGACCTTCAACTCCGGGTTTCACTCTCTTAAGGAGAGCATATTTTAAATCCTTTCTTGGTTTACACCTCTACCATATAGGCTCTCATACCTGAAAGTTTCATGTCTCTAAGTTAAATAGTTTGGACTGTGGGTTGATGAGACGATTAGTCAGTTCAGTTTTCTTTCCAGCATTTTTTCGCAATGTCAATTTAAAAGGGATTTAATTTGTCACACATCCCATGGGCAATTTTCACTAACCGTGATATTTAAATGTGTTAATATGATTTCAGTCGGACGCCAGCAGTGTTGCCTTAGTACAAAGCATACTGTGCCCAGTACATAAATCTTCATGTGTCAGTCACATGTTATAGTCAGATCAAACGGATTTACCAACGTTTCTTTTTGAAACTATGAAGCTTCATGCTTGATATCGAGTATCAATATATGTATAAAATAATTACCATTGTGTACAATATTTATAATGTTGAAATAGGTCAATTCATTGTAAAGGCAAGCACCGGTAATTTCTGGTATCAGCGCACTCCACGAAACCCCAAATAAATAACTAAACGCAAGAGTATTAAGTTAAATTGGTCTATTTTTTATGCAATCATCATTACGATAAAATATATATGTTTATATTGTTGTGCTATTCAGTAGTATTAGTCCATAAATGAAAAATAAAGATATTAATACCGCATATGGAAAGCTTAAATAATCGTATTTAGTATAGCTTCTTGTCCTTGTTTACTATGTAGAAAAAATTGCATCACAAATGTTCCGGTTTATTTTTCAATTACCATTATTTTATACTTAATTAGAGCAAAAAAATAAAAAGGTAGCATAGCACATGTACCATTTAATACTTCTTAATTTTAACGACTAAATGATATACCATTTAAAAACTTTACGGTAATGATATTTATTACAATGTATAATGGAATTTTAGTTAGAAAAATGAATGGAACTTTTGTGTTAAAGCAAAGTGTTAACTAAGCTTTAGAGATGACAACGATTTATTTATAGCACCTTTGGAAAATCCAGTAAGTGTATCGATTCAAATGTAGTGCAATCTGGATTAATTTATTGTAATTAAAAGTTCTAATAAAAATTTTAAAGTACTGAAGATGATAGCATTACTAAATTAAAATAATCGATTTGACGTGCCCCTTTCATTTCTAATTGCTGTTAGGTTCAAAGAGTATTATTTTAATTTTACAGATGTATAAAGCTCCCAAATTTATTATGTCAACGTAGTTAGCCATTTTTGTGTATGTCATATTATATAGTTATATAGTACCTAAGAGTAAATACTTTGTATAAAAGAACGAGTTGTGTAAGCAACCCTTTATCTCGGGATTCATAGCTCAACATATATATATATATATATATATATATATATATATATATATATATATATATATATATATATATGGGTTATACTTTATAGATTGTGCTGTGTTAAAGCCTGCCAGTTACAATCGTTCTGCGGTATTGTAACGTAGCCATAGGTTGACAAATATTGGCACTCATTGCAAAGGTTTCAGAAAATGATTTCATAATCGAACTTTTAACAAAAGGTACAAACTATGACCTATTTAAATCATTTTACATTGCTGCATTTTGCTTTTCGTATGTTAATCAGTTAGAGGAGTAACATGGTCATTTAGTTTAACGGCAACGTCGGCACCATTGTATTGTTGATCTAATAGAGCTAAGACAGGACAGTGCAAACAAACGTAGAAAGGTTTAGTTACTGGACGGATAATACATGACGTGTGAAGGAGCGAAACTACTAGGTACTGCGGAGATCGTTGCTATTACTATCAACTTACAAAGAGTAAAGAGTATAACAGTTGATTGTGTTATAAACTACTGCATTTTAATGTTAGGTATTTATTGTAGTTTTATAACCTTGTCCATTGATACAAAGTTATTGCCATATATTTGGTTGCCTATATTATCTACTATGTTGATTTATAACTTTTCAGTAAGAGAAAACCGAATGTTTTACGACTCCCTGAACCCGAAAAAAAAATTTTTTTTAATTTTTCATGAAATTTAGAATGAAAGTCTACGAGACAATTATATCGATGAAACATGTTTTTAAACGCAATAGGTGTACAGGGGGTGAAAATAAGTGTGTTATTTTGGGGGAATATTTTCAAACATTAACATAAAAGATTTAAATTCAAGTCACCAATAACTCGCATGAAATGCAATTTTTTGCAATTTTTTTAAACTTTCAAAATTAAACATGGCCGTAGTTACAATCACATACACATTTTTTTTTGTAGAAATATGAATTTCCGATACCGTTCAAGATATAAAAGAATTGGAAATAGATATACGTAGTTAAGTAAAGGTTCTTTAAAGAGATTTCTATACCTACGTAATAAATTATGGTATAAGTTTGCCTACATTTAAGGGGTCAAACTTAAGCAATTATTCGAAATTGATTTATTCAAAATTCTCTAAACATTTTTTTTGTTTTTTTTTTATATTTTCGAGGCAACCAGCCACTCTTATGAATGCAACTAACCTGCTTCTTCTAAAGCTACTTGTATAGGAGATATGAATTTTCAAATATTTAATATTGATATTGTTATAGCTTTCTAACTATTTTGGTTACAAACTTGGGATTTTGGAAATAAACTTTGTTCATTTGCGCTAATGAATGATATTGTCCTGATGAAAACACTACTTCCGGTTTTTCGAGAAATTGAAAACATTCCTCGTATAGCTGGTATAACATACACATACTCTTACTTTATTTGAAAGGGAGCGACATTTTTCTTTAAAATGATATGAAACGGTTCATGGTTATATTGAAAGATAAGCGAGATATCTATTTTTAACTTTCAACCCACATATACATATGTAGGTATAGAAGGTTTATGCAATCGACTTTTTTTTCACTATCGCAAAATCGACTTATTAGCTTATTTTACAACTTTTATCCAAGTTTCGTCAAGATCGGCCATGATGTCTGGATCTCTCGGAGAGGGAGGGGGGGGGGGGTTATTATTGTCAGTTTTTTGTTTTTATTAAATATTGCTAAACAGCTGAATATTTCAAAAATATAAAATAACTCATATATTTCTTAGTATTTTGCAGTAAAGTCACACTTGCATATCAATAGCCCCTTAGGAAATTCCTTAAACATGGCTTTGTTACAATACCCTAATACTGTGTTCTTGGTTCATCTTTATTAATTTCTCAGCGTGAATACAATCTACAATTATATTTTCCAAATTTTTGTTGTAAAGTAGTTAGTTCAATCATACACGCGTGCTTAACGATGTGCCTACGTGGAAATAGTTTGATATAACGTCAGTAGAACAAATAAAAATTATAAAGAAAACCATTATAAAAAAATTTATTATATTTTATCACAAATAACAATGAAAGGCAAAAGTTTGGAAATAAATGAACAGAACTACAATAGCGAACTTGTTACAAAGGCTCTCCGAAATGATTAAAGGGGTTGGAAAGGCAGACGAGAAATATATAGATCATCGGTTGCTTTAGTAAATTTACTGATGTAACAAGTACGGACATATTAATCAATTTTGCATACTTTAATATACGCTTGAAAGCATTCGATAGAAATTAATCTGCCAACGTTAACGACCACCACTAATACGTCATCCATATACACTTCACACAAACAATACAAAGAGGATTTATTGACAATGAATTATTCTGCTTTTAACTCAAAAGATCAATACAATACTAGTAATTGCCAGTAGATGCATTTTCGTTTCATAATTGTAGTCATTAATCATGCATTGGTTAGGCAATCACATTCACGTTATCTGCCAGTGTCTTTTTAAATTGAAAATGCTTCCAGCGTTTTCGCTTTTTACGTAAATCGCTTTTGCTGTTGAAAGAGATTATTGTCCTTAAACACGAATACTGATTTGTTAAAGTAAAAATTCTGTAAGGTTATTATGTACAAGTTATATGTTTCAGTGGATCTCAACTCATTGTATACAGAGTTACCCATTTTCGCCACTTTTTTCTGGTTATTTCGGTAATTATTGAAGTTATCAAAAAACTGATATAGGTGTCATGAGATGTATTTGAGAGAAACTGAAAATGGTAAAAGTAGAGTTTTAAATATTTGCTGATTTAGAAGATACGGGGGTATAACGAAAAATTGTCGATTTTAAATTTGTCCCCTGTACGTTTTATTATCAATAGCTTGCTAAGTAGAACATTATGCCGTCCAAAACTCGCATCTACCGGGTCAAGACAAAAATTTTCTCACTTTAAATGGAACACCCTGTATATTTTTTGCCAAAAAAGTTAAATTTTTAATTGTGTTTTCATACATATAACGTTTAATATAGTTCATTATTTAAATAAGTGAACAATTCTAATTTTTATATTAAATCAGTAGTAGGCCATGCATTATGAGGTAAGAAAACGAAATGAAAGTTTACATTGTTCACTGAAGACTACTGTCCCTCAGAGTAATGTACATATTACAAGTTTAGACCATCTTTTTAATTTTTCTTCATTATCGTACGATGTCTAAGAATACCTGCTTAATAATTAGTTTAGTAAGCTAATTATACCAATCACTTGGTATAATTTTATGCTAAAAATTGCATACTTATCATAATAATGTTATTAAAATTAAATTCATTTTCAGCAAGGAAAATCCACGTACATACCAACAATAGAAAAAGCAGTTGGGGTATCAAAAGATATTGAAAAAAAATCATTACTTCCCATATTACGTAAACTTGGCTCATTATTTTCACCCCGGAGATCATGAGAGAAACATTCTGCCGTTGGTTTTTACATAAATGTAACGAAATTCCCAATTTTTATAAGAAAAGTGTATGGTCCAATGACGCAAGAATCGCAACTGGTAGAATTATGAACCGCCGCAATGAAAGATACTGGGCCAGCACCGACCCGTATTTATTGAGACCAGTTCGCCGACAGGGTAGATTTGGTTATAACTTCAGTTGTTTTTTTAAAAACAACACATGTTTGTGTATAAAACTTGTGAAGAAAACCTGAATACTGAAAGATACCTAAATATATTAGAAACTAACCTTTTAAATTTGCTTGATGGAAGAACTAATACACATTTTCAGCAAGACAGTGCTTCCAGCCGTAACGCCTTAGAAGTCATATTTAAATATAAACTTTCCTGATAGCTGGTTGGGAACATATGGACCTGCTAGATGGCCGCCGCGCTTACCTGACCGGATACACCCAGATTGTTTTATGGGGTCATCTAGAAACAGAGATCTATGGATGAACCAATGAAACAAAGGAACAGCTTCTTGAAGCAATCCATGCATAGTATAGAAAAAAAACCCGTTCGTATTATTAATGCTCTAGGATGGCTTAGAAATCGTTACATAATTGCAATAAAGAGCCATTTGAGTACCTTCGTCGATAAAAATACCACATTTTACTTCATGTTCTTACATCATAGTGCACAGCCTACTACTGATTTAACATAACAATTAAAATTGTTCACTTACTTAAATAATGAGCTACATTAAAAGTTATACGTATGAAAAGACAACAATTTTATTGGCTAAAAATATACAGGGTATTCCAATAGAAATAAGAAAGTTGGATGCGTTAACTTTTTGGCTTGACCCAGTAGACGCGAATGTTTGGTTCTGCTTTTACCATTATTAGTTTCTCCAAAATACATCTCATGACACCTATATCAGTAACTTATCTTTTGGGTTTTCAAATCGTGTATTCTTATATTTATATTTCACATAAATTTGAAGACAGTGACATGTTAGGGTCGAAAATGAACACAAATGAACACAAATTTATGAAATATAAAATATTAAAACGCAAATATAAGCCTACCATTAATATAACAGTTTGATAAACGTATAAAACCAACTGTGACTAACTTTAGTAAAGTTACTGTATTAAACCGATATCCGATTCACTATTACCAATCTCATATTTTCTGTAGTTGCTGCATAAAAGAATTACATTTCAAAGTTTAAATTGACATAGTAGCGCCACCTAGCGAATTTCTACGGTTTTTCTGTCGGTTTCAAAACCGCTTACTTAAAGGTATCTGTTATGTCCCCTAAATTACCGCTAGAGGAACTACATGTACTAAATAACAATTTGAGGTATGAAAAGGGACTTTATTTCTACATATTTGAATAAAATTTGGTAACAATGTGATCTGATAACTTAAAATTTCCGAAAAACGTTCTTCAGTGTGATTGTGGGTAGCCATTTTGGTGAAAATTCTCTCTTTCTGATTTAATCGATGGCATCAACATTTCTAGAAAGGATGTTCTCTAGTATATAGTATTTCTATATATTGTAATGTAATTACTTGGCAAGATTTGCTAATCGATATTTTGTGGCGGATATATAAGAACTTGCTTTCACGAAATGGGTACTGCATTTTTTCAACCCCCCTTGTAGTTTTTAAATTTCTTTCAGTGCTGAGATATTATAACTAACTAAATCGCTATTCTCAAGATTGATAATTAACCATGTTCGTTAATAGACAACGTATAGCTCTCCTTTATTCTAAAGAGGTAAAGAGGTGTTATATGATCAAATTAAAATTACTTACCTTAGCTTATTTTGGCTCTTCGATTTTAGCTTCTGTTTTGTTTTTTTTTGTCCTGTTATTGATGTTTCGTTTCTCTGGAGTTAATCTTATGCTGTTCGGAAGATAGATAGTTCTTCTTCATAACCGTTTCATGTTGCTGGGGGTTACGATAATAGAATCTGGCTGTACGTTCGCTAATGATGATGACACGAAACCCTTATCACCTGTACTCGTCTAGGTCTGCGCAAGCTAGGACAAAGCTGATTGACACCATAATCCATTTTATGACTTTGTGAATTAATATCGGAAATGCTACCGTCTGTGCAGTAGCCTAAACGTTGTTGTCATACCGGTTGTGTTAATCGTTCAGTTTATATTATTAGTCAAACTTCAGTGCGGGATATTATGTTGCTTAAATTCTGTCTGTTAGATTTAAGTATGATTATAAATGGTGGATTGGAATGTTTAGGTTATATGTGACCTAATTTTAAGTGTGGGTATTTACATGTAAATCAATGTTAAGGCCAAGTGTGAACGGAACCGTATTCTCGCGTTTTCTTCCCAGTATGCTTTATTATTAGGTGCTTACTGTTAGTATTGCTTATTCCTATATCTTATTTCTGCGAACTTTTCAGGAGTCTGCTTCCTCTTCAGTCTGGGGCTTCTGTGTGTTAGTGGGGTTGGATTGTTTTGTGGATTGTGTTAATGCATACAGTTAAATGCGTGGTGTTAAGTTGTAGCAAAAAAAAACAATACTGTTAATATATATTGTATTATATTATTTCCTTTGTTTCGGTTTAAAGTGTGTGCATGCGAGGTGTACTTTATCTGTTTCCTTGGTCGTTAGCAGTGATCGTTTTCGCGTTTATCTTAGGGCATATGGGATATCATCTAAGAAGTTTTCAATATTCTAGGTGAGAATAGCTGGACGGTGCTTAAATTTGCTTTTCGGGATTTTTCTGTGGGACTTTTGATATTGGATGGGAGTAAGGGGAGTATATGAAATACGTAGCATATTTTTAGTGGCTTGTGTTTCGCCGAGTATCCTACGGTGTGTGTAGCTTGTTTGTAGTATTTAGAGTCGTTGCATGACCGGTGTAATGTTGGCGTGTTTTATGGTAATTTAGTTGCGTCTTCTGTAGTGTAATCGGTACATTCTCCCTAGGACTCGGCGTCAACATGCGACTATGGATTTTAGGACTGTGGGTTTTAGGATAGCGTGCAATCGAGTACTGAAGTCTATGACGGGCCGTATGAATGTCTTGTAAGTATGCTGTAGGGTTCGGGTTGACAACCTCCTATGCGGCCCATAAGGGTACCTAGGAGGTTGGATCGGTTCCGCACTTTGTTCAGAGCCTTGTTTAGGGCAGCGTTCCAGTTACGGGTCCTGGTAAATGTGATTCAAAGTTACGCCGTTTTGTGAGAACAATTTTTGTTGGGTAGAAGCGGGGTGTCGGAATGGGATGGCTTGTGTTTTGGTCGGGTTTACGGAGACTCTCCATTGGTTGGCCCAATAGAAGAAGTTCCGTAGTGTAGTGGTCATTCTATTGGAGATGTTCTTGGTTAACTGATTAGCTGTCCAGAAGTCAGTGTCATCGGTAAACTGTCAGAGACACTCCGGGAGTTGTCACGCTGGGTACATTGTGTGCAAAAATAAGGTACAGTATTGGGGCCAAGGAAGAACCCTGGAGTACGCCTGCTTGTGGGGCAAAACTTTGAGAGTGAGCTGAGTCTACTCCGACTCGTATCGTCCTATCTGTTAGATACGACAGTCGGAGCTTCGTAAGCTCGGTGGGAGTACCAAAGGATTGGATTTTGTGTACTAGACCCGCATCCCACACTGTCAAAGACTTTCTTTATGTCTAAAAGCACGACTAGGTTACAATAGTAGTGGTTAAGGGCTTGTGACGTTTCGGTTAGGAGTTTTAGTAATAGGTCTTGTCAGTTACTATTGGGTCGAAAGCCGGACTGGCTGTCAGGTAAGAGGTTATTTGATTCCAGGCAATCTCTCAGCCTTCGGGCTAGTATCTGCTCAAAGCATCTCCCTATGCAACTGAGAAGAGAGACAGATTTGTAGGATGAGCGTTCTGTCAGGACGGAGAGGTTTTTAGGGATCATGATGGACGGATTTCCACGCTGTCGTCAAATACGAAATGGAGAGGCACTTATTGTACATGGATGCTAAGCGTCGAATCGTTGGGGCTAGTAGGTGTCTCAGTATAAGTCTATTTAGTCCGCCTTGTCCAGGTGCGGATATTTTGCCTCTTTAGAATTAGTTGAGGGTAAATTTAAAGTACTAGTACAAGTATTTACTTGTGCTAAAGAGGTGCGATCCTTACCTGTTCGTCGGGCAAATCAATTGCCATTTCAAGCTGGGAACTTACTTTTGGATAACCCGATACATAACCTAAAAATAATAAGGATCATAATTAAAAAAATAAGTATGTGCAAACATTTACAAAGAAACTGTTAATGCAAGATAGATATAAAATGGTCATCATCTTCAGCATCCCTGTCTTCATATCTCGCCGAAGTTATCAATGGTTCTACCGTTACATCTATTACCTTTCCTCGAGATTACTATTCGCATACTATTTTTATTTATGCGATATTGTCGCTTTACATATGAAATACTGCAACATCAGAATATCCATCTGTTCCTTGCTACGTGCAAACCTCAACTTTGTGCTCAAACTTACCCCAACAGAGGAGATACCTTTTATATAGGACTTGCCGGTAGCTCGGTCACGGTAGAGGCGGAGTGGTCCTACAGTGATGCAAATGGTATCTGTAGCTGAAAGAGAAGAGAGGGCGCCAGCTAGAAAGATAAAACAGCCAGCCCTAGATAACTAGTTAATTTGCCACTTTTCTAGCCAAGTAACGAATATGTGAAAGGATCTGAGCACTAGGAAAAATAGCATAAAGCAGAAAGTCCCCAAAACAAAAGCGATATATTAATTACAAATCATGTCAGTAGCATTTGTATGTACACACGTATAATTTAATTTATATTCCCCAAAAAGTAAAAAGGGAGATAATTACCTAAATAAATAATTCATTTCAATTGTGTTACACAAATCGTTAACCACAGAAATACATAGAATATTTTGTGCTCTTAAATACACAATATAGCAAGCCACCCAAAGAGTCTAATACTAGAATTTAGAAAATGAAATTAAGTTAAATTTACATCCAAAGATGGCAAAGTAATATACAGAACTGCAAAGTTAAGTTATGCTAAAACATAGGTTTATAGTCTTTAATGAAATACAGTAAACAGGAAATTTAAGCATTCCCCAAGTTGTAAAGTCACATTGAATAATAGATAATAGTAATAATACAATTGCTATGAATAACTTGCATAAACAAAAATAATAGAAATGATCAGGTGGTTAATAAAACCTTTAACTCGAATCTGTTGAGCTGAATGCATCCAGTTACACAGTTTCTTACAAAACAGTGTTTAATTACATTGATTACCAATAGACATGGTAATTTTTATACTCAAAAATTTTACCCAAAGCAATTTAATGTAAAAGTGCAAAAATTTGTGCGATAACACTTACAGTTTTATCACAAACATGTACATAGGTCTATACAACTTATAGGATTGGTCACAGATTAATCAAAGCATTAAGGTATCCAAAAGACACTGAATAGGAGTGATTTATAACTTATCTTTTATATCCCAGCCTGTCGGAAAGTTATAATTTCAAATATTTCACAGGTGTGGAAGTCAAATTTCTTGCTAACTATGCAATAAATAACACACTTCATCAGCCAAATGCCAGTATGTCCAACAGCATACGAATTATATACAAATGTACATAAATTTACACAGCATACCAGTATATTTAGATGGTGTACGAAAAGAATATTATGTGGCGTACCAAAGGTACCTCTAAAATTAAATACTTCATCAGCCAAATGCCAGTATGTCCAACAGCATACGAATTATGTACAAATGTACATATATTTACACAGCATTAGATGGTGTACGAGAAGTATATTATGTGTCGTACCAAAGGTACCTCTAAAATTAAATACATATAGCCAAATGAAAGCAGGAATGTCCATCTTACCTTCAATTAGGTAAAGAATCAGAAAAATATTAATGGTAACGTTCAGAAATGGATTCAGTTAATTTCGAGTATGAGTTCCCCTAAAATAAAAATAAAACTAGCAACCGTTAAAGTAGGTTGTTACATTCTTACCAGCGAATCTAAAGTATAAAAACAACTTCGTGGTTAGAGAAATTTGTGAGGTTAAGTTTAACCCCTTTAGCTAATTGGTTTAATGATTTTCTTAATGGATTTAGTTCTTCAATCGAACCAGATCGATTGCCTGAAAGTAAAACGTGGTAGAAGAACAAAAAAACCAAGCGTGACAAAAGCTCACCTGTTTTCAGTATTTCCTATATATCCGATATAAATCGTTTGTACCCACTAATTATAGTGATTCGGCACAAAATTTAGAAAAATGTTATCAAACCGACAACCATCGGTGGGCTAAATAAAGTCCAGAAATTTACATTTTTCTTTTAGGAAACACAAAATGGCTTTTCATTCGTCAAACAACAAACAGGATGTGAAATTAAAAATCAAATATGCGGATGTCAAACGGATATACACCAGTGACTCCCAACACATGAAGTTGAAATGTAACTTATAAGTGACCATAAAAAGTTTACCCAACCACTACAGAAATGTTTTTAATTGTGAAGCGTAATATATTCAAGAAACTACAGAGATAAGCTTAGAGAAATGTCATTATTTTTAGAAAAATAGAAAATTTAAAGAAACACGAGCAATTCATTAATTCTAATAGATCACAAAGATTTACTTAATAGTACAGCAAAAGTAACGAATGTAACAACCTATTCGCTGATAGTAAGACTTAGAAACACTCCATACGGTTTCATTTGTCTTAAGCTAGCACTGGTATGGCTGTAATATAAGGTAAAGTGGCCATATTCTCTAATTATGTCATTCATTACGTCGTCTTGAGGAATGGAATATTCCTCATCGCTAGCTCATCTTTGTTCCATGAAGAAAATGGCATTTTTTCTACTACACGTAAACGGTAAGTAGTTTTCCATAACAATTAAAGATGACTCCTGCCAGTTTGGTAACCCATCTTTACAAATGTGTCCATGTTGTCAGGCATGGATGAAATTTGTCGTGGAATTTTTTTTTGGAATATTGGTATATTTGAACATTTTATGTAGAATCTTAAATTAATGTTAAGTTGCCGAGAATTTTTATTTTAAAGTTTGTTGAAAGGAATCGAATTTCATTACGGATGAAGCGAGTTTTTAAGAAACATAATGGGTGGATTAAATTTATGGGAAATGTCCATTATGCGTTATCGTGTTTGTTAGCGAAGTGTTTAGTCGCGGTTAAAGATTTCTGCAAACTTTCGAGCTTACCAGTTCATTTATCGATTGACTTTCTATTGGGGAAGTTTCAGAAAATTTAAGTAACAGGTATTCATATTGAAAAACAGGATGTCTGCATCTCGACTCTAGCCATCAAGTCTCTTTTTTCTCGGGAAATACCCATTATGCAGCTTTAGTATGGAAGATTTTTTGTGTGACGATTAAAACGATTACGTGATTTTAGCGGGATAAGAGGTTTCGTGTTTCTTTAGTTAGTTGAAGTTAGGATCTAGATGTCGGGCGCATAGAATTTGCCTACGTTCTCGGGTTACTTAAGCTATCGTGAGGAAATCTTTCCGTTCACCTTGTGTGGTTTAAAGAAAGGATTCAATTATCCCGGGGTCCTTTTATGTTTTATTCGTTGATCAGAAGTGATATTTTGGTGTCCATTGAAGAGGAATAGTATTCATTTTAGTGCTTTCCTCATTTTGAGAGTAACATCTCGCTTAATCGGATTGTGATATCTTGTAATTTGGTAAATTGGTTTAAGCGTCGATAAAGCACATCCGCGTCCACAGTTTCTTCAGACAGATAAAAGGTTGCTGTAGGTATATAGATATCGCTATAATAAGTTTTGTGTGTATAAAAATCAAAGAACGTTTGGTAAATAAATGAATGCTTTTGTAGATAAAGTCGGGTGAAGTAGTTATTGAATTATCTGGTCTTGACTGAACATATTTTCGCCATTATTTATATATATATATATATATATATATATATACAGGGTCCGCCTTTGGGAGCTGATCCTATGAGTATCTGCTAAACCAAACTTATTATAATTTTGAAAATTTGGTGACAGGGTAATGATGTTAGGGCTAACCCATCTAAAATATTTTCACGTTCGTACCACTTCCGGTTATACCGGAAGTCGGTACTTAGTCGCGTATTTTAAATGGAACACCCCGTATATTAATACATTTTTGGATTCTATGTGGAATTTTAAGGTAAGTTTGTTAAATAAACTAGATACGAAATTTCAGTCGTTTTAAAAAAAAACATTTTTCTAAAAAAAAAAGTTTTTTTGATTTACTCATAAAATATTAAATTTTTACACTTATGTTGTATATCGAATTTGAAAAAAATGTCTTGGAAAATTTCTATTTGGCAAAAATGGCTTTTGAATCACAAAATTATCAATTTTTATAATTTTTTGCAGTAACTTATTCAAATATTTTTCTTTATTTCAATTCTCAATTATTTGGTTTCCATGGTGACCATGAACAAGGAATACTAGATTTAAGTATGTAGCTCATTTTTATCACAAATTTTAAAATTGGGAGTTTTTTGATAATAAGTATAAAACTGTTACGTTTAGGCAAATAAAGTTTTGAACAAACTTACCTTAATTTCTGACGTTAAATCGATTTGAGTATTAAAAAATAGGGGTTTCCATTTGGTTTTTTTGAGTAACTTGCATTTTTTGATAGTCAAGTTTAGACATTCATAATTTTATTTTTATGAAAAATACAAATGTTGTTTTTTGCAGACTGTTGCAATAAACCTTTGCCTACAACACCTCAAAGTTTTATTCAAATTGTTTGACAGGAACAGAACAATTAACGAGTTACTACTAAGACCGCATCTGTCAATTTTTTTAGAAAGATGGTTTTTTTTAAAACGACTGAAATTTCCTATCTAGTTTATTTAACAAACTATTCTTAAAATTCGACATAGAATTGAAAAATGTATTAATATACAGGGTGTTCCATTTAAAGTAAGCGACTGAGTCCCGACTTCCGGTATAACCGGAAGTGGTACGAACGTGAACATATTTTAGATGAGTTAGCCCTAACATCATTACCCTGTCACCAAATTTTCAAAATTATAGTAAGTTTGGTTTAACAGATACAGAAGTCCCCCCTACAACATTTTCTGGACAGTTTAAGAAAAAAATTTGAAATTTGCCACACGAAAATTATACTAAAAATATTATATTTTGGTGAATTTGTCATGTTACTAAAGTCCAATATGGCGGCTGGGCGCCATATTGATTTTTTTTAATAGAAATAGGGGTTGTGCGGTACATAAAATGAAAGCCCTTAACGAATACTAACTAATGCCCAAGTTTCACTTTTTCAGTATTGCCAAAAACAAAATGGTGGCGGATTAAAGTATAAACGACCAGTAAAAAACAAACAAGAAGTGACCACAGCTCCTATACTATTACTTCGCGATTGTAATTTTTGTCAAAAATTAAATTTTCAATCCAGTTACCTGGTGTTAAACAAGACGTACAGTCGTCAGTTTTTTCGAATAGCTGTTTTATTGACATTTAAAAAAATATTTTTGTTCTTATAGCTGCTTTTGGCAAATCAGAAAAGTGAAAATGGTTAATTTTCGACCTGTGCAAGGAAAAGTAGAGGCTATTCTCGTTTATGGTGCAAGTCGAAATTATCATGAAGCAGTCAGAGTATTTAATGAACGGAATCACCCTATCTGTAGGAAGTACCTGTGAGAATTGGTAAATAAATTTTATACTGGCTCCATAAATAATGAAAAACCTCTGACCATGTGCGCATTCCTGAAGACACACAAGTTGACATAATTGCTGAAATGGTTGTAAATCCCACATCCACGAGAACTCTTGCGGAAACTTCTCGCGTATCTTCAGAAAACAGTGAAAATAGTATTGAGAAAAAATAAATTCCATACTTTGTAAAATTCAAATGTTGCATCAATTGACCGAAGATGATCCTCATGAATTTGATATGGATGTAGTTTTTCAACAAGATGGTGCTCTTGCCCACTATTGCAGACCAGTAAGGGAATATCTAGATCAAGTGTACTACGATCGTTGGATAGGACGCCGAGGTCCAATCGAGTGGCCTGCTCGATCCCCCGGCTTATCACCATTAGACTTTTTTTATGGAGTTATCTAAAACAAAAGGTGTATTTCACAGAAGTGGAATCGATCGCGGAATTACGAGAAAGAATTACCAACATTTGCCAAAATATTAACTTGGATACGTTCCGTAATGTGCGAGCAAAAATTAATGCTAGACTTTACCATTGCCTATTAGTAGAGGGTAATCACTTTGAACACCTCATAAACTAAACAGTAGATCAGTGTTCACAAATGTCTTTTTTTGTTTAATACAGGTTTTGCATCAAACCTTTGCTTTGTGACATTTGTGGTTAGAACTTCTGAAAGTTTCCCTCGAGTAATTGAAATAAACATTGACTTCTCTTAAAAAAAATGAAAATTAATTTCCATACCTACTATTTCTAGTGTTTTATGAATGTTGATATTGGCTTATTTTTATGTTCGAATTAACCTTATAATAATACTTAATATTAATAATAATTTTAAAATAAAGATTTTTTTTTTTATTTTAAAAAATTCAAGAAAGTCATGGACCGAGCGTTTAAGCTTTAATCCGCCGCCATTTTGTTTTCGGCAATATTAAAAAGTGAAACTTGAGGATTAGATAGTTAGTATTCGTTAAGGGCTTTCATTTGATGTACCGCACAACCCCTATTTCCTTAAAAAATTCAATATGGCGCCCAGCCGCCATATTGGACTTTACTGACATGGCAAATTCACCAAAACACACTATTTTTAGTATAATTTTTGTGTAATTAAATTAAGGTAATTAGGTAGATGATCTTTGGAATTCGGAACCTTTTAAGATTCTTTCCGAAATAATATTTAAAATTCTAACGTGCAAAAATCGATATTCGATCCATTCGTATCGACTAATTCTCTGTCTAGTTGTTGTATTAAACATTATTTTTGTATTGAAAATTAGACTTACATTTACTGGTTTATTCGATACCTGATCTACGATTTTCTGTGATTTCTGTTATATTTTGGTTTGTCTGTGAATTTCTCCTTTTCAGGTTAACCCTTAAAAAGTCTTTCAACAAACCCAAGAAGTCGACTAAGTATTTAACCTCTTAAATTTTGTTTTTTTTTTTGCTGTCGAAAAGAAATTTTAGCACACTTAAGTAGCTTGCCTTCGTATTTGATCTGTGAATCAGATAGGCTCATATGAGCATGGTAATGAAATTTTGTCAGGAAAAACTTTAATATAAACGTTTATTATTATTGTTATTTATCTGTGATAACCAATTGTGATAAATAGAAGTTGTATATTTAAACTGAACACGTTTAGCCGTTTATGGAAATTCAATCAATATAAGATTACTAGGGAAAATGTTGTTTGTTTCTCATTTCTCCCTTTTCTCCTCGGTTCAAGCTTTACGGGGCTCTCTCTCATAAAGTCATAATTTTCTCTTATTAATAGCCTGTGGCCATCAAACTTTGTTTACTCTACTAGTTACGTGTATTACCACGATTCGTTTTTTTCTCACTTACCTAAAGATATCTAATATCTATCTACGCTTTATAACCACCCACGTTAACAAGTGCTCTGCGACTCAACTGTCGTTTGACTGTGCTCACTAACTTAGTCCATTTTTTTAAGTGACGTGGTAGGTTAGATAAGTTGAAAAATTTTACGTAAGGAAGATCGCGCTTTACTTCCTTCCGGGAGCAAGTTTATACCTTTGTGTTTTAATGATAACTGTATCGATACCCTAGTTCATTTTTTAGTATCATATATATAATATATATATATATATATATATATATATATATATATATATATATATATATATATATATATATATATATATATATATATATATATATATATATATATATATATATATATATATATATATATATATATATATATATATATATATATATATATATATATATGATGTTAAAATAAACTTGAGCGTATTATTTCGTTATTCTACGTATGTATTATGTGTGACTTTTGTCATTGCTAACAGCGTAAGGAATCACGTTAATTTAGAAGACAAAATATTTTGATTACGTTCATGTTACTGAGCTCTTATTTATTTATTATTTTGTGGTAATTTTTGATTTGCACGACCTTACAGCGACAACGTCCATGAATTTTTTTTATGATTTTGGTGTAAGCTCTTAATAATTTGGGAGAGATTCTCTATTACATTGTTTGCTATTTTTCTTTATTTTTATTTTATTTGATATTTAAGATATAAAATTTCAGATTTAACGTAAAGGAAAGTTAGAGTAAGTGAGATCAAAGTTTTTAACTTGCCGATTCACCTTGTTTATGCGACGTAAGATAAACAATTTTTCTGTTTGTTTTGCACTTTGCTGTAGAATACTCGTATAAAGTTATTTAGAACCCGATATAATTTCGATTATAAAAAACTTGCGCCTTTAATTTATGACTTTGCTCTATCGTGTCTTATGTATACGAGCTATCCTAATCGCAAAATTAATAACACACCCACCCCTCTCTCACTGAGTTTCTGGCACCCTTCTCTTATCTGTTACTTCCGATTCTACTGCCATTTTCGCCCGTTGTGATAATCATACGCTTTACAGTTTGTGACGAATATTAAGATATTCTTAATAAAACCACCTTTATTTCCAGGGTCTAGGATAATAAACCTTTTACTAGTCAAAGAATAATTTAAATTTTTTGGAAGCGACGACGAGGTCATATATGCACATTATTGTTTAAACTGCGTCCTTGCGGTCACAACATTTTTTCACAGAGCGCTTGTCGATTACAAACTTTTTAAATGGAAACCATTATTTTACTCAATATTTTATCTATGGTAGACCGAGATGTTACTAGCATTTCCACTCCTCTAATGTTTTTATGAGTTTCTAACGTAACCATTTCCTTCTCAACATACTTCCTGTAAACTATATCTCGTATTGCGTGTCGTTCATCTTTAGCTATACTGTCTATTTTAAACCTTTGATGAAACTTCTAGTGAGTCTTCGGTAACGGAAGGATTTTTTTACTTACAGTATTCCCGAACTGGCTAAGATTTTCCTAACGTACGAAAGCACTCAGGAACACTTGGAGGGTTTAGGGATATTGTTAGGCTGCCGAGAAATGTGTATGAATGGCTACCTTAGATTGACTTAAGTCAAAGTTTGGAGGAAGACAGGAACTGGGTAGTGCATTACACAATTTGGTCGCCGTGTGGAAAAATGTAGCTGGAGCAGGTTTAGTGTGACACGACGGAATTTTGAATGCGTAATTATGGTGTGAATGGGCAAACCAAGTGTTCCTAACGAAGATGGCCTGAGAAGGTATTAAGGAGTGTTTCGGAGGCACAATTGCCATGGTAATAGCGATAGAACAAGGAAAGAACCGAAACTGTTCTTCTGTGCTAAAGAGGATGTAGGTCAGAAGTCAGAGACTGGTTATTTATAAGCCTGATAGCTCTTTTTTGGATGAGGTTTACCATATCAAGGGCGTATTGGGAATCACTGACCCGTAGGTGGTTATCGTACTCCAGATGAGGTATAATTTTTAAGCCTTATACAGTAAAAGGAGTTGTTGCGATGTGAAGTACTGTTTAGATCTGCCCCCGTTTGCGGGCAACTGTTTTCCTGGCTGACAAAACACGGTCAACCCATGAAAGGCTCGATGATACGGATGTACCTAACATAGAAATATTGTTTGAATACTTGAGTTCTAAGCCACTCATATTTACATTAGGAAATAATCAGTCTTTCTTGGCGGACACAAGGCAACACTGCGTTTCGTCGGCGTTGAACCTGAGTAGATTATTCCTTCCCCATTCAAGGACACGTTACAAGTCACTCTTGATTGAGGCTGCCATTTGCACCTAACGTCCTGTCTAGACTTATTGTTGTGGGAAAACTGAGAAGAACTATAATGCAGAGTGCTGTCGTCTGCAAAGCAATGGGTCGGGTTAGTTGTTGAGGAAATGAGGTCATTTATGGATAGCAGGAAAGGTTTGGGAGCTATCGCTGATCCTTGGGGTACTCCCGCTTTACCAGTAGTTTCATTCGAAAAGAAGCCATCGACGACAACGCGTATACTTCTTTTGTCAAGAAAGCCAATTGATGAGCGTATCAGATAAGCCGAACGAAGTGAGCTTGGCAAGTAGGCACTTGTGCCAAACCTGGCCAAAAGCTTTTGAAATATCTAAAGCTACTGCGACTATTCCACCGCACCTCTCTAATATGTTATTCCAAAGTTGGGTGATATATTAAAGATCTCCCGTTGAACGACTCTGTCTGAATCCATACTGATGGTTGTTTAAGAGTTTATTGGACTTGAGTAACGGAAGTTGTTGGTGGTTGATGGCTTTCTCCATGATTTTCTACGGAATGGAAGTTATAGATTTTGGTTGATAGTTTCAAGGATTGGTTTTGTCGCCATTTTTAGGAATAGGTTGGCCATTTGCAACTTCCACGATGAGAGGAACTCTCCAGATGGAACGGAGAGAAAAGAGTTTGGAAAATGCAGGTACTAGCTCGGGGTAACATTTTTTAAGGACGATAACTGGAATACCGTCAGGGCCAGTCGCCTTGTCTGAGCCAAATCTATTGGTAATAATTGATTCTAGGAGCCTGTAACTAAAGTGGATTGGTTTAATGGCGTATGGGGTAGATTTGGGCGAAGGCACAGTTTTACCAGAATCGTTGAGACATGAACTTGGGCAAAGTAATCGACAAAGAGGTTGGCTTTTTCAGCAGGATCAGTTACTACAGCTACGTCGCGACACGCCATGGGAGGAAAAGAAGCTGTACTAAAGTTCTTACTGATGGCTTCAGATAATGACCAAAATTTACGACCACCCAAAGGACATGAGACTAATTCTTTGCATTTACGTTCTTCAAACATCTTTTTGGCCTTGATGATGATGCTTTTGCAACTATTCCTTGCCTCAATATAGTTGGCGTGATTTTCAATAGATTTATTTGATTTCCATTTGGTATAGAGTTTATGTTTTTGTGATAATGCATCAGTGCAATCCCTATTAAACCATGGTTGGGAACGGGTATGACCTACACGATTATGTTTTTCGGGAATGTATAACTCCATACCCATCAGGATAACTTCAGTTATTGAAAGAGCAATGTTCGAAGAGGAGGACCATTTAAAGCAATACTCACCCAGCAGAAGGTAGCAAAAAAAGCTCGCAGTTCGCTCCAGTTAGCTGATTTCAAACACGACATAGTTCTATCTGTTTTTCGAGTAACAGTGGAATTGGGTATATAGGAGGTTATTTCGATTAGGCGGTGGTCTGATTGACTAAGTTGGGAAAAGGCTCATGTTTTATACACAAGTGGATTAGTTGTAAGGAGTAGGTCTAAGAGATGTGGACTATGGTTAGGGTTGTCAGAACGTAGAAAGGATTTCGTGGACTGAGCTTTTGGGAATATTTTCTTACGAGGCAATTAACGTTACACTTATCTCAGGATTATCATCAACCGCAGCCATAACACAAATTTTATCCCCAGGAGTTTGAGTTATTCGTTGGCGACCGTCAACAAACTGTCTCGCCTTAAGGGAGCCAAATTCACCTAATCACCGATGGATAGTACTGAACCACTGCGATCGTGGAGTGCTGCAAATGCTTCTAGATACAAACGTTTTGTTCTTGATGCGTTTCCCACAGCCAATTCATATAATAATGCATGTCGCGGAGCTCCGCATTCGAATATTGAATTATTATTCATTTTATCAGTTTTAATCACTATACTTAGAACACACCAATGATCACAACAAAATAAATGACATGAACATTATCCGTCAATATTTGCTGAAGCAACTTCAAGCTATTGTGTTCAAAGCATTCTATGTTAATCGTACGAGTTTAAAGAAGCGTTAACGCATTAACATGTTTGACGTCGTTTTTCTCAGAATCAGTTCATTTTATCGTGTCGCAACAAGAGATACTTGGTTGGATAACATGGTGCTATTTAAATTCATAAAGTGGTGAAAACAAAAATGTTGTTGGCCCTAGATAGAAGGTTAAGGCCAGGTTAGGCCCTTTCTCACTGGAGTATTTCATCATTTGGAACATGAGTCTATAAAGGTACTAGTAATACATGTAAAAGATTTGAAAAAAATCAAATCACTAATAAAAGATTGTCTAAGGATAATCAAAGAAAACAAAATTTATTTGACATCCTTCATCTCCGTTAATATTGAGTTCTTGAAAAATTGTTATGGAACCTTATGGCCTTAATTTCTTGTGAAAGATCACCTCCTACTAGATAAAAATGTTACAGTAGGGCATTGCAGCGTACATTTCCCACTACTTTTCAATTTGGGAGCTTTAACTTAGTTTAAGTTTTACTTTTGTGTACAAATATACAGTGTCCGGCAAGGAATCGCATAAGTTAGATGACGTCCATTTTGGTCGACGCATTCTTGTAAACGGGATCCTTTGAGTTTCCTGCGTTATGTTTTCTGAAAGCACTTCAAGAGTACGTGGTGTACTTATGTAAACCTGAACTTTTAGGCAGCCCCATTAAAAGTACTGACAAGAAGATAGGTCAGGTGACCGAGGAGGCCACTCCATATCCCCACGCAACGAAATCAGGCGTCCTAGGAAATTCTGTCTTAAAAAAGCCATGGTTGCTCTTGTTGTATGGAAAGTCGCTCCATATTGTTAAAACCAAACTGTGTTGAGGTAGATGTTTCGTCTTCTGACTTCTGGCCAGAAACAATCACGCAACATGGTAATATAGCGAGATACGCTGTCAATATGTTTCTGGTGCACTTGTTGCGGGTGTGCGACTCTCCAGCAACGAAAATTCTGTTTGTTTACCATTCCCGATAAATGAATGTAGGCCTCGTCACTCATGATCAAAACGATATCGTCCGTCAGCATTTCCGACATCGCTTCACCGATTCTGCGTCGTCTCATTAAGTCGTTTTGCAACAGGTTTTGAACAATCATAATCTTATATGGATAAAAGTGAAGATCCAAGTGTAAAGACTCTGCGAACTGATCTATCTGACATCTGAACAGCGCGTGCGTGACGTATCGCCGAACAATCAGCGCTGACTTCTATCGCTTGTCGTACTCTTTCAATGTTTTCCGGAGTCCGCACAGTTCGATCACCACCCCGTGCATTTACCGGTCTCAAAGACCCTGTTGTTTGAAAATTATTCACCTACTTCATAATAGTATCCCGTTTGGGAATACGACCATGACGACCAACATTAAAATGGTTTCGAAATCGTCGCTGTGTGAACACCACAGAACGACTAGTTTCAATAAAGGTGGTATAAATAAAAACGCGATGTGCTACAGACCAAACATCCATTTTTACTAAAATTGCGTATGTCATCGAGTAGACGTCAAACATTTTGAAAACAGTGTGATCACGCAAGCGCGCATAACAATCATTTCAAAAACACCATACATCTCTGTTTGTTTTTTTTTAATTTGATGTAATTTTTCGCGGTTGATTATTTTTTTTATTAGTTGCAAATGGCAATATTTCGGTAATTTATGAAAAAAAATAATTTTAAAATTGGTTTGAAAATAAATGTGTGACAGTCATTTCAAAAACAACATACATCCCTGCCGGACCATGCAGAATACTAGTCATTTTGATTTAATTGGGTGGCAGAATTGTGGTAATCCGTTTATAAGATCGTGCTAAAATATAACTTAAAGTCTGCATTAGGACAACGCATTATAAGTTGCAATTTTCGATGCCACAAAATGTTTCATTGCAGCACCGAAATAAAAAAAGGTTATATGGTATAACTGTAATTTTAATATTGTCTTTGTACAATTCAAGCAAATTTACTGTTGAAAATGTGTAAATAAATTAATTCACTTCCACAGAACGCATTTTACTTAAAAACGTATTTATGTGTCCCTTTTGGAGTTATTTTGAACTCAGCGGTTGTGACATTTACGATTAGTTTTGTCCAACGTTTAACTTGTCAAGAATGTACGTGAAAATACTTGCATTTTAATTTCAAATACTTCGTGCTTTGTATCGTTCGAAAAGGAATGAAGTATTTATGATTGCGTTTGCTACTATTGTTTTCATGAAACACAACATTCCTTTTTAACCCTAGAATGTCACATATGTGTTAATGGAAAAAAGCTGTTGTTGAGTTTCGTATTTTTGTTATTTTTTATTGGATGTAATTAGCAACTGTATTGGTTTTATAAAATATACGCAATTGATTTTATGGAAAAGCAGATTACAGCAAAATGTATTTTTGATACAGTAACGATCTAGCTCAAAATAAAAAAATAAAAGCTTACGACCTATGAATAGCAGTTTTGGCGGATATCCTTGATCTAGGTTAACTAATTCTTAGTAAAGTGGTTTGAATAAGCAAAACATGACTTAATTTAAGTGGCGGCTGTTCGAAAGTATGTATATACCTTGTGTCTAAAAATCGTGGCCATAGTGGCATACACAAACCAAATTCAAAATTAGCAAAATACCTTAAAAGTATTTGACAGCATGGCGTTTTGCATTCTACGTCGTTGGCGTTCTTTATAATATAAACTGCTGGCCACTCGAACTTACACACAGAGATTTTTAGGCAAAATTTAAAGTGAAATATTGTCAATAGGAATGCAAATTTTTGAACGCGGCTTGCAAATTTTAAGAGCTAATTTTTTTCGGATTAAGCTGCATGACGTATATTTATCGTAAGACCATAGGTTTATTATATACGGGGTGATCAATGAAGTTTTTTGGTCGGTGAAATATGGTTCGTTACTAAGGTAAGATCAATATGTCTAGACGTTTTTGTCAGTTTTTGGATTATGGCCCTTAGGCCTTGTACACACTACTCAACATAAAATATGGGTAGCAAAATTTTTAAAATGCTATAACTTGACATTGCATTGACGGTTCTTGATGATTTTTGCGGATTTGGAATCCTTGTTACACGTAGATTTTCTGTGGTCTAAGAATTTTATTTGAGGGTTCAAATTTACACATTATACCGGGTCGATGATAAACAAAAACGTAGCGACAAGAACAAGTTTATTACATTATATTCTAAAATATACAAGAATGGTTAACAACGGCCAAAAGTCAATTCTTAAAAAATTTATAATTCTAAACCTAATTTAAAGGTTCCCGCAATACCTAAAAAAATGTATGGATAGGGCTACCTAGCGGTAATTGGTATTGGTAATTTTTAATAAATAGAAATAGCCTGAAAAACATAAATTGTCTGTCCATTAATTTTTGTTTTCAATCCACTGTATCAAAGATGGGAATTGCAACCTTTCATTTTCGGATTTTGCAATGAAATTGGGTTATTGTTGGCAACAGCGTTTTAAAAGGACGAGATGATTGAAAGAAACCGGCAAATATCAATGGAAAAATGCCAATTGTCCTATCTTGAAATACCTAATCATTGGTACATTAATAAAAAAAAGAAACTAATATTTTGTTGGTCCTCCTGCTCGAAGAATTACTTCCCGACATCGATTTGGTAGAGTATCCACAAGATTATTTATAAAATCTTGTGGAATATTCTCCCATTCTTCACGAATGGTTTCACTAAGCGTTTCTAAGGTTTCAGGGGGTGCATCACGCGATCTTACTTTAAGTTTTAAATCAGACCAAACGTATTCGATGACAATAAGATCCGGAGACTTTGCAGGCCAGTCCATCCTATTGCTGGTCGGTGCCTGCAAAACCTCTGTGATCCTTCGCGCTTTGTGAGGTCGAGCGTTGTCATCCACCAATAAAAATTCTGGGCCGTAATTTCGAGCAAAAGGAAAAATAATAGGTTCCAAAATTTCCTCCTGATAAACAGTAGCGTTAACGGTTTGGTTGGTAATGAATAGCTTGGTTTTACCATTCCTTATGATACCTCCCCACACTGTAACATCTCCGCCACCAAATGCCCTTGAGGGGCCATGTTTTCCTCCAAATATCGCTGATTTGGCTCTCTCCAAACTAACATTCGGCCATCGGAGTGAAACAAATTAAATCTTGTTTCGTCAGTAAATAAACAATGGCTCCACTCTGCATTGCCCCAATTGGCATGCCGATTTGCCCATGCCCTCCTATTCGCTCTATGGTGTTGTAATAACCGCACACATTTTGCTGTGCAACGAGCTCTATAATTTAAAATGTTTGGCATTATGTTATGTTTTTGAAAAAAAATTCTCACCTCACTGTTCTTGTCCGAAACTCTCACCCCAGTTTGTTGTCTTAAAGAGTCATTCAGTTTTCTAGAGTTCTTTGTTCTATTCTGCATAGTATCTCTCATTAAAATCCTTTCGGTTCTTTGGTTTATTTTTTGTTGTATGTCCACCCCCATGCCCATAATTATGATCACCAGTAGTTTCGACGCGACTGTTCAAATTATAAATTGTCTTTCGGCTAACATTGTAAATGTGCGCAATTTGCTCTTTTGACATTCCTTCGTTGAGAAGTCGAATGCAATTTTCCCTTTCTGCCGTACTTAAACGCCTCATATTAATTAAAATTTACAAAATTATAACATTGAAATGTGTCAGATTATTTCTAAAATAATGTTAACAGTTTTTAATTCCATAGCAACAAATTTTTTTTTCCAATGCCTACTTTGAAATTGACGCGTCGCGTCGAATTTACACCCGATCATAATTATGGGTATGGGAGTGGACCAAGAACTTCGTAATACTGAATGACTCTTTGAGACAACAAGGTGGGGTGTGAGTTTCGGATAGAACAGTGAAAAGAACATTAAATAAAAACAACTTGAGGTGAGAATTTATTTTTACAAAAAACTTATGTAATGCCAAACCTTAGAAGGCGTCGTACCCCACGTTTTTGTTTATTATCGACCCGGTATAATGTGTAAATTTCAACCTTCAAATAAAATGCTTAGACCATAGAAAATCTACGTGAAACAATGATTCCAAATCCGCAAAAATCAAAAACCGTCAATACAATGTCAAGTTATACCATTTTAAAAATTGTGCTACCCAAATTTTATGTTGAGTAGTGTGTGCAAGGCCTAAGGGCCATAATCCAAAAACTGACAAAAACGTCTAGATACATTGATGTTACCTTAGTAACGAACCATATTGCAACGACCAAAAAAATTTTTTGCGGAAATTTCACTCATACAAACGTTTTGATTTTTTGCATGACTTCATTGATCACCCCGTATATAATAAACCTATGGTCCTACGATAAATATACGTCATGCAGCTTAATCCGAAAAAAAACTAGCTCTTAAAATTTGCAAGCCGCGTTCAAAAATTTGCATTCCTATTGAAAATATTTAACTTTAAATTTTGCCTAAAAATCATTATGTGTAAGTTCGAGTGGCCAGCAGCTTATATCACAATACGTTTCTAAACAAAATCAATGTTGCTACGTTTTTCATAACTGAAATACCACTGATCATTACTTTGGGTATCCACAGTCTTTCGCTTGTAAAGGTTTATTTTGCAAAATATTTTTGACAGGACCTGCCTTTTATAATTTATTCTCCAGAGGTCCTTAACACTACGGTACCACAAAAGACTAAAATATAATTTCCCATTCTTTTCTCTTATTTACGAAATTATGAATCTTTAGGTGTATTAGATATTACTGGCGTTACACGTTAGTTATTTGAGAGAGACGTTCTCTTTTAAAAAAACTGTCATAAACACACCGTAAGTTGAAATAATTTCAATAAATTGTAAAGCAATTGCGTCGGCAATTAATGTTTTATTAAATATGAAGATACTGTGTACTGTAGGGTATTATTCTGGAAATTAGAGTCAATGGACCTTATATTTGACCGTACTTACCGACTGTTCCCACCATCCAATTTTCGTTTATACGACGCCGTCAAGAAGGATACCGCTTTTTCGTACAAATTTAGATTTAGCCAATAATAAAATCTACAGGACACTAAGACAGACGCAGAATCTAACGTATCTGTGCCACTAACTTTTATAATTTGTTTGTTTTTAGAATATGGTATTTTCCATACTTCAAATGCATGTTTCATAATAATCTCCCTGTGAGCTTAATACACTTCAGCAAAATTATTAAGTTTTATTCGTTGTTTGTTCTTCTATTGATTATAAACTGCTGCTAATATTATGACGTCTTTGTTGATACGTAATTCTTTTAATGCTTGATAATCAGGATAAGTTAAATTCTCTTTGGAGGTTTCGCTCTACGTAGTATTATTGTAGTTTCAAATCGGCTTCAGGGACTGTAAGATGTATAATACTCGTTTAAACGTAAGATGAGATTTCTTCAACGGGAGCTTTAGACTGAGCCACAGCAAAATCAAACCCTTCAAACAAAAACAGAACGAGCAGTATCGGATAAATTACAAGAACTAAGATTAACTAGAAGTTTGATTTGTAAGTTCTGTGTAAGGTGTACGTATAATATTGTGTTATTTATTAAACAAAGAATCAAATTTACGTATCTGCATAATTTTCGTTTGATTTTCATGTATTTCTAATTTCTTATATAACAGGTTATCAAAAAATTTCCAGTCATCATTTGATAAACTACAACATGAATCAAGCTACATTGAAAATGTCTTCATAGGTAATGCCTTCAACTAACAACAAATTAAAAAGTCATTTCAACCGAGACAAACGAAGCCTACGGATGATAAATCTATAAATTCAAATAAGTTCGCCATTTTACCTTTCCTTGCAAATACAACGAATAAAATTGCTAAGATTATTACAAAAGCATAATAAAGGAGTATCTTACAAGAGCAGTATTAAAATTCGAAATCTTCTGAGTTCTGCCAAAGAGCAAATGCCATTACATATGTGGTATTTACGAAGTACCATGCTCCTGTGGTAAAGTCTGCATTGGTGAAACTGGAAGAAGCATTAACAAGAGCCCAATAGAACATAAAAGGCACTGAAGCTTACTAAATCAGCAATTGCTGAACATACCTTAAACAGTTTCTACAACACAAAAGATACAATAATTCTGGCTAACGATAGGAAACCTGGGTGTTTATTTTCAAGAATTGAAAGTTATTTATTCTACAACAGCGATTTGGTTTCATTTCTGTAATCTAGTTATACCTTATCAATATTTGTCATTATGAAATTACGCTTGACGAAGAACAGAGTTTCTGTCTGAAATCTTGCAAATAAATTAAATAAATGACTTCACAGCATTTTTCCCAAAGACAGTGTTATTTAACGCTTGATTATAGTCCCTTTCGTTGTGATTAAAAACATATTACGAAAAAACTGTCTCATTAGCCGGCTACGCTATAGTGATATGTAATAAGCCGTAGAATAAGTGCTCGAATCTGGAAAACAGTTAACTTTTTTTTTAATTCAATAAACATTTGTATTTAACACGTTGGTCGCCATTTAAGAAAAATTGTTACTCCTCAGGCCACCACCTAATTTTCTTTATATTATATCAGTTTTTCTCTAAACGAGCATATTATAAGATAGTTGCCCAGATCTGGGGTATATAAACAGGAAAATAAATAATAAGATGCTACGGCACAGCGTTCGTGCCACGTTACCTGAATCGTGAAATTGTTTGGATTCGGGCCACGCGGCATACACGTGCTGCCGCAATGGGAGGGGTGATTCATGTGCAGTTTGGAAGTAGATTCATATCTGTAAATGTTGCCCATGCAGCACATTAGTATTGTTTAGGCCTTACAACAACCAAGTGGTGCCGTGTGGACTGTATTTTAGATTTTATTTCACAGAAATCGTGCAAAATTTATATTAGTGTGTGTGTGTGTGTGTGTGTGTGTGTGTGTGTACATCCGTCTAACGGTTGGTTTTTGTTGTAAATCGTGTGCAAAAATGACGCATGTGAGTTACAAACAAGAACAGCGAAGGGTACAAAAGCTTTTAGAGAAAATTTTGTCCGACGATGAAGGTCCAGAGGACTTATTTGGTGAGGACTTTGCGGACGATATGTTCCAGAGGAAATGGATTATCCAAGTTCGGATTTATCTGACTCACCTCCTGTACAGAAACGACGGAAGGAATATTCGATCAGGACCGAAGCTGATCAAAATTTGCCCAGTACGTCCAATTACTACTTTTTGTGTTTTCACAGCAACGGAAAATGTTGTGGAAAGTCAGGAAGAACTGTCTGACGACGAAATACAAGACAATGTAGCCGTTCACAATACTGTTTCTAATATAATAGAATCAGTTGTATCACAGTACGTACTAGACGACGCCAACGATGAGGAAAATGGAAACAACGCTGATGATGCTAAAGCTACTCACGATGAAATTATGAATTGGTTTGTGCCTGATCGCAGCTTTATGAAGAAATTTTCTTTCATTTAACCAACAACTGGAATAAAGCATTTCTTTGAAGTATTTATTACCGATAAAATTATTACTCACACTGTTACGGAAACGAATAGGTACGCAGGGAAACTAAAATCTAAAGTAAATTTCAAAAACCCTTACTTGCAGTGGTGGCGAGGTACAACACCAAACGAAATCGTTTTATGGATGAGGTTGTGCAACTTTCCAAAAATAATCAATTACTGGTCAAGCAGTCGTACAACTTGTACGGACAACTTTTATACCAGCGTTACGTTGGCACATAAACTGTTGAGCAGAAAGCTCATCTAGTTGGGACAGTGAAACCAAAAATAAAATTCAATAGCAAGGTGGTCGAAATTGTTAAACTGCCAAAAGGCGAAGTCATAGCAAGAGTAAGTGATACACGTGTGATAATGCTGAAATGGAAAGATAGTCGTGATTTTATAGCACTAAACACCAAACAAATTATGATATAAACAATAAATAAGCGAGGAGAAGGTATTACAACATCAGAGCTAATACTTTATTATAACAAATCTAAAGCGTTTATAGATCTATCAGATCAACTAAAAACCAACATTCATGTTCTTCGACGAGGGGTAAAGCGGTATCCAAGGATAGATTTCGAACTTATTATGCTGCGATCAACGTGTTAAGAAAACCACAAGTGTAAATCAATTATGAATTAAATCTAATAAGTCTTAGAAAGTATTTTGTGCGTTGCTTCTCAGTTACTAGTTTTTATTGCTTCTCAGTTACTAGTTTTTATTGAAATGACTTAAACAATTGAAGTTGGGAAAGTGTTACTCAAAACTTTTATTTATGTGTTAGTAATGTCGAGACCAAGAGGAGGACGTTGGGTTTGGAAAGATCCCTTGGAACATGGTTGCAAATGAAGAGCGCTCGTGGATGAACTCCGGAAATTATATACAAGGAAGATTCTATATCTTAATCAAATTATGACACAGCCTAACAACTTGGACTGGGATAATGGATATGAACGGATCGATCCCTGGGTGCCTATTTTCAAGGATTGAGTACAGTCTACTTCAAGTTATACTTTAACAATATTTGTCACTTTTCAGTTCCTATATAATCAAGTGTATTTCAATTTATTT
>JARFJB010001084.1:1707500-1725000 GCA_036346205.1 Vesta saturnalis | reverse complement strand
ACAGTATGGTGACAGGCACATCTACTGCTATATTGCAATTATCTTCCCCGAAGCCAATCTCCTTAATGAAAATTGATTATACTTTTGTCATATTTCTCAATTTTTGTAACGATTCATTTGTGCACTTAATTGATTGGTACTATTGTATTGGCTTTTATACAGAACTTTCAAAATATTTTTTGACTGATTAGATTTACTTATTAAAGGAAGTTTGTTTTGTATCTTTCTGTCTATACACATTTCAAGTAAACTTTTCATAGGTAGTTTTAGTGTGAAAGGTAGGTTTGTGCAATAACGATTAGGAACTCTATCACTAAGTATTCCAGAAAGGGATCTGTCCTGAAATTTCGGTGTAGGTGGAAATATAATCTATTCTTAGATTCCAAAACTAATAAATAGCCCGCGCATCACTTCTGAGCATATAATTTATTTTGTGATAAGAGCTAATGTGTAATAAAATTATACATGCACCGTGTTTCCGTTTCCACATCATAACTAAAACCAGTGATAAAAACGCTGATAACAAAATCGAATAGTCTACCAGACGGAAGCAACGTCCGTCGAGAAACAAGTATGATCAAGACCGCACTCTGCAAAATGGGTTCTCCAGTAAGAACATCAAGAGAATGAGAGTAGAAAAAGCATCGAAGACAAAAAAAAGGACAAGGAACAGATTATAACCAAAACATGTTTGCCATATGCGAGAGATTTGACGGACAAGATAGGAAAACTTTTGAAGAAGCACAATATTGAGATAATGTTTACCACCAACAAGAACATCCCTAAGACGAAAATTCCACTCGAGGAGAGAGGAGTGTAGGAAGTACCATGTGAGGAGTGCTCAAAAAGCTACATAAGATAAACCAACCGACGCATCAACGTAGTCAGAGGAGAACATCGTAACGAGTTACCTAAGAATCTGGAAAAATCGTTCTTCACTTTGAATCACAAGAAGTCCAGCACGAATCACCTGAAGATGACTGGTGCTATTCAGAGGAAACGTCGTGATAGAGTAGATGGTACTTTTAAGAGTCAACCGAAGTAGACAACGTAGGAAGAAACCAGGAAGAACAGAAACAATAAAGTCAACACTTGCCGAAGCCTGGAATTCAACATATATTGATGAACAATGAATTAAACCTAATTACATGTATACTTATTTTAATTGTATTAATTTAAAAATGTATGTTTGAAAAACTCATCATATGCATACAATGCCGTACTAATCAAAATTAGTTTCACGTGTTGCTTAAACTTATCATACGGTAAGGACCTAAGGTTAAGTGGAATATGGTTAAACAATTTTATTGATAGAATGTTAGCATTAGTTTGAGGTTTAGTCAAACGACAATGAGGTATGATTATGTTATTCTTATTGCGAGTGTCATATTGGTGAGTTTTAGACAGTAAATGTATGGGTATATCAAGCTCGTCTAAATAAACACAAGCACTCAAGAATATATATGCATGCGAGAGTTATAATACTTAAACCAATAAAAGCCAGGCAGACGGTCTGTTCTGAAAGAGACATTACATATGATTCTCAAAGATTAAACTAAATATTTGCTTCCAGCAAGCTGAATTACCCCAATATGTTACAGAGTATAATGAATGGCTATAACAGAGTGCATCATAGGCAGTTTTAAAACTTATCCACTCACATTATTGGACAATTTGCGTAGTTCAAACTGATTTTTTGAGATTTTACTCGCAATGAATTCACCATGAGCATTAATGGTTAATTTTGGATCTATAAGCACTCCCAAAAATTTGACATGAGAGATGTTTACTAAAGCATAAGGCTTTAAAGATAATATTATTTTTTCGGTTTTGGAGACGTTCAGATCTAATTGATCGGCATAACACCATGCGTATATACCAGGTGTTCCTGAATATTTTACTATTATGCAACAATGTTGTGGATGGGTATCTTCATATTAAATTTTTCAATTTGGGCCCTCCCTGTTGAGATATTCAATTTTCAAAATGGCGGAAAATAATTTTTTTTCTTTTTTCTTAAAAACGGTTAAACTTAAAAATTTCAATTTTGGTACACATTGTCAGCTAGTCGAATGCTATTTTGTGGTGGTGTCCATTCTTTGGCTCTAATAGCTGGAGGGCGGGAGTCAGCAACCCCTAGTTTTATTTCTTTCAGTACCTTTTCCTGCAATGGCCGATTTCAACAAATTTTTTTTAGTACTGCACCTAATTTTAAAACCTTTTTCACTCTCACTATTTTTCGTACAACCAATAGTTTGCGTGAAAAAAAAAATAAACACGGAGATTATGATCAGAAATTGAGAAATATGTAGTTTTATCAATTATTAACAATATGAACAAATGAAAATAAATGTATCTAATCCCGTAGTTAATAATAATAATAATTTACAAGTGTTCAAAATGGCCTCCGGCACATTGTTGACATAATTGTACTCTTTTAAGGAAATTTAAATTTACGAATCGTAAAGTGTAAACAGAGTCTCTTATTTCATTGCAAATGTTAAAAATTATTTCTTGCCGTTCCTCTATGGTGTTAACTTCTGTTGCATAAACCATGTCAGATGGCCCCATAAATGGAAGTCGGAAGCATTTAAGTCGGGAGACCTAGGGGGCCAGTATATGGGTGTATCCTGACCTCTCCCGATCCAACTGGAAATTTTCTTGAAGCCATCGCCAAACAGCTAAAGTAAAATGGCCAGGAACTCTGTTCTGAATATACTATATCTCTTGTCTATGTTGGAGAGGTACATCTTCCAAAAATTTGAAAAGGTTATTTTCTAAATAGTGCAAATATTCAGCTCCTCCAAAACGCCTATGCAAAATAAAATGTCCTATTAAAAACCTTCCTAGAATGCCAGCCCAAACATTTAGGGAAGAAGTATGTTGGTATTTTCCAGTCATGGCAGAATTGGGATTTTCATCGGACTATTCGTGCATGTTGTGATGATATAGAACACCTTGTCGTGTAAATAGCACTACATCAGAGAACAGTATTCGTTCTGTAAACTGAGGGTTTCTAATACGCCCGTGAAGTATTTCTGCAAAAAACCTTACGCGAAGATCATGGTCTATGGGTAACAATTCTTTAACCCTTCTGAAATGGTAAGGGTGCAATTTGTTTGTCGACAGTATTCTCCAGATATTAGTTATAGGCATAACGAGATACCTAGATGGTTTTCCGATACTTCTCCTAGGATCCTCTTGAAATAAATTCAAAACTGCCTATTCCTGCTGAATAACGATTACAACGGCCCTTCCTACGTTTCGTTGTTGACCTTTAAAGGATCCTGTGGCCCGTAATTTTAAATGAATACAAACAAACGTTCGATTATTAGGAATGAGACGATTCGGATGTCTTCCCGCATACATTCTTACGGCTTGAGGAGCATTTCCGCAACATTCGTCATAAATCAAATGCATGTCAGCATATTCTTCATTAGTGTAGTTGTTATTCATATTAAATAAGTAAATTAATAATAATACCTTTCACATAAAACTTGATAAAATTTGCAAAAACTGTTAATAATAGACTTAATGGCGATTTGTATGACAACAAGACAACAGAGAAACTTCAACATAGCAACCGCCTACTCGTTTATGAGTAACCGATACGTCTATCGGAAAAGACGTTTAATAGGGCAAGGAAAACTATTTTCATTTTTTTCCGCGCAAACTGTTAGTTGTATGAAAAAATGACAAGACTGAAAAAAGTTAGGTGTAGTATTAAAAAAAAAAGTTTTGTTGAAATCGGGCATTGCAGGGAAAAGTTCTGATTCTCGCCCTCCAGATACATGAGCCAAAGAATAGACAACACCACAAAATAGCATTCGACTAGTTGAAAATGTATACCAAAATTTTAATTACTGAGTTTAATCGTTTTAAGAAAAAATAAAAATTATTTTTCGCCAGTTTGAAACCCGAATATTTCAACAGGGAGGACCCAAATTGAAAAATTTCACACAAAATCCTCCCCTAAAATGGCTTGTGGAATACTCTGGTAATATTAAAATACTTATCTTTTTTGGGATTTTTTAATGGTGTACTTTAAATTATACAATCTAAACGTTTCGATAACACTTACAGTTATCTTCGTCAGTAGTAATGTTTGTTAAAAATTGTTAAAGATGTAGTTAACAATTTTGTAAAATTTGAAAAATTAAAACATAAACATAAGCCTGCTATTAGTATAACAGTTTGGGAAACATAAAGCCAACTATAAAATTTTTTAGTAAAGAATAACTAGGTCATAAAATTAAATATTATTAAACTGCCTCAAAGATGACAAACCAGAACACTCTCTACGACGAAAGTACACCATTAAAAAATCCTAAAAAAGATAAATATTTTATTATGAGTGTTAATGGTGAAAGTTTACATTTTCATATTTCAGTCCTTTATGGGGAGGAAACTTATCGTTTTATCAGACAATTTGAAAAATTAAGGAAACGTAAATCACAATTATTATCGTCACTCACTTTTTTATTACGATGCCGAGACCAAAAGATTATCCCAAAGTTTATCTATATTAAAAGAAATTTTAATAACAAGCAAGCGAATAATATTTACAGAAGAACTGAAAATGCTCTTCTACGTAATCAAATACATATTACTAGGAAGTTACTGGATAACACCGATAAAAATCTTTTATATTTACATTTAGAAATTTCATCTATTTTGAATAAAGAAGATTGGGATAAAATTGATTCTATAACGTTTAAATCTATGAAAATAAATTTTGACATCTCAAGTCAACGTCAAAAAGAAAAATTTAATAAATTATACAAACAACAAAATAATAGACCATCTATTGATTGTAGAAAAACAGTTATAAACCTTTCTGATAATGTTGTTTCAGATTATGCTATTGAAGCGCTTTCTAAAGGAGGAAATTTTGCGATAACACCAAGAGCAATACCTTTTGAAGATATAATTTCCAACATCGAAAACTCCATTAAATTATTACCTTTTGATGCTGCTAATGAAGTTAGATATAACACCGTTAACATATTACGTAAAACAAAACCTCCAAAGAGCAACTTATCCTTTCGTCAACGACATGCTTTACTTGATCTTAAACGCAATGAAAGTATTATAATATTAAAATCAGATAAAGGTAATGCAACTGTTATATTAAATATGAACGATTATAACACTAAGATAGAACAATTGTTGGGACCAGAAACTTATCGTGAAATACCAAAAGATCCAACAAAAAAGTTTCTTTTAAAAACTAAAGAGCTGATTAAATTATCATCTATTCCTGAAGAAATAAAAAAGAAACTATCTAACTCTGAAGCTATTTCACCAAAATTATATGGTTTACCAAAAATTCATAAACCTAATATTGCTTTAAGGCCTATTGTTAGTGCAATCGGTTCTCCTACATATAGCCTTGCAAAACATTTTACATTGTTATTACAACCTCATATAGCAAAAACACCCCATTACATTAAAAATTCTGCCGACTTTGTTGAAAAAATGCATAGTTTCAAAATTGAAGAGGGTGATATAATGGTTAGTTTTGATGTTGTTTCACTTTTTACAAAAGTACCTCTAAAAGAAACTATTGAATACATTGATCATCTTTTTCCAAAGGACATAACCATTCTTTTTCAGCACTGTCTTACTACAACTTATTTTCAGTGGAGTAGTAAATTTTATGAACAGATTGAAAGTGTAGCAATGGGTACTCCCCTTAGTCCAGTTATAGCTAATTTTTATATGTAAAAATTTGAAACATTAGCGTTACAAAATACACCTAAAAAACCTTCAGTTTGGTATAGATATGTAGATGACACATTTGTTATTTGGAGACATGGAGAAGAAGCACTGCACGAGTTTCTGGTTTTTATAAATGGTATACATCCTAGTATTCAATTTACCATGGAAAAAGAAACTAATGGAAGTTTACCATTTCTTGACATATTAATATCTAAAAATAATAATTCACTATCTTTTAAGATTTACAGAAAGCCGACACACACTGATAGATACCTTCATAAATTATCCAACCACCATCCACGTCAAAAAATTAGTGTAATTAAATCTTTAGTAGATCGAGCAAAACGAATTTGTGACCCTGAATTTTTGAATGATGAATATAAATATTTAAGAAAATCCTTACAAGATAATGGATATTCACTTACAGATATTAATAATGTTATTACACCTTCTAGGCGTAACCTTAAATAAAAACCAGTTCTTAATGTTGGTACTGCTTTTCTTCCTTTTATAGCTAATGTTACAAATAGAATTGAAAAAATCCTAATCAAATATGGCATTAGGACTATTTTTAAACCTACAAGAAAAATTAAAGAACATTTAAGATCACCTAAAGATGTGTCAAACCCTTTATCATCTTCCGGAGTGTATAAGTTATCTTGTTCATGTGGAAAAGTATACATGGGGACCACAAAACGTAGCTTTGATACAAGACGCAAAGGACATATGAGATTGGGTCAACCAGAGAGGTCTGCTGTGGCTGACCATGTCCTGAATAATCTAAATCATGACATTCAATTTGACAATATGGAAATATTGTCAAGACAAACTCATTATTATGTTCGTTTGCAACGTGAAGCTATTGAAATATATAAACACCCGAATAATTTTAATAGACAAGAAGAAAATCTCCGTTTAAATAGGTTTTGGCATCTTAAAATTAAAAAAGAGCATAATGATACGCCTTGATTTTAATTTGTTTTCAACTTTTGGTATGTCTAGGTTTTTTGCTGTGTTTTTCCTAGACCTTGAAGCAAATGCTTTACCAATTATATGTTAAATTACCACAGCACTATAATTTAACATAAGTAGTTGAAATTAAATTGAAATTAAAAATTACAAAGAACGTTCTGCATTGTGCTTTTCATTGTTAATAACACTTCCAATTATTGATAAAGATATCTCTTTGTTAGATTTAACTGGGTTATTTTATTTGATGTGATGTTTGGATTTGTGAATGCTTCTATCATTTTAAAATTGAAGTTTTTCACAACTTTACACTTACATCATAACTTGATTAAATTTTGTTAAATGTGTTTTTTGGCTGGCAAATTTCATTGTTAGCTTTCGTCGTAGAGAGTGTTCTGGTTTGTCATCTTTGAGGCAGTTTAATAATATTTAATTTTATGACCTAGTTATTCTTTACTAAAAAATGTTATAGTTGACTTTATGTTTCCCAAACTGTTATACTAGTAGCAGGCTTATGTTTATGTTTTAATTTTTCAAATTTGACAAAATTGTTAACTACATCTTTAACAATTTTTAACAAACATTACTACTGACGAAGATAACTGTAAGTGTTATCGAAACGTTTAGATTGTATAATTTAAAGTACACCAATAAAAAATCCCAAAAGTATTTTATTATGAGTGTTAATGGTGAAAGTTTTCATTTTCAAACTCTGGTAATATGTTTGACCATCATTCTGGAACACTATATATATATATATATATATATATATATATATATATATATATATGCAGGGTCCTGCATCTTAGCTCCCGTCTTCTAATACATCTCAATATATTGGAAAAAATCTTAAAATGGAACAATAAAATGCTTGCTAGGCAGCACATTTTAAAAATATTTACAGAAATACAGGGTAGCCCATAAGTCCATGACAACATGTACTTATATATTGTTTAATGTAACACCCTATATACTGTTCCAGATTTGAATTCTCCTCGCTTTGTACATTACTTCAACGAAAATTTCTTTGCCTGAATGAACATGTGTTTGTATCTTTCAAGAACAATTATTTGTAGTAGAATATTTTATGTACATGGTCTATTTTATTTTTATACAGCTGGCTACCCGAAATATCCGAAATCGTACACAGTATGGTCCAAAACGGAAATCGTCGACTTCCTCGGAATTTTCAAATGGAACACCCTATATTTTCATCGGCATGGAATAGCTTATTTGCTACTCTATCAACTTTATTAAGCATTCACTATACCAAAACCTGCTAGTTTTTTGGTTAAATTCGAAACTAGGCATATATTTTATTCCTATTGGGTGCGGAATAAAGTATGCAATATCTTTTATATTTGTAATCATACTGATATGCCTGGTTGGTCACAGTGTGTGATCATGACAAAATATTTACACGTGTCGCACCCAGTACATAATGGTGTAACAGAAACTACTGGCAATAAACGCTCATATTAGTACCATAAATATGAGGGACAACAAATCCAGATATCTGTACCGTATACTTTGTTTATAATTATATGTTAAGGATCTATGACCAACACGGATTGAAGGAAAAGCATTCGTAAAGTGCAATTTATGTAATTTATCTGATGCTGCTATTACTAGTTTTCAAATGGTTTTGTATACTTCAGAATTACCGTCAATAAACATGTTCTAGTAATAGGAAATTTTAATATACCACACTTTAATGACAAATCAAATAAGTGCATTAATATTTAGCCATTTCAAGCTTTTCAAGTATGTTAAAAATACATCAGTACGATTCTGTAAATAATTCGTACAATGGCATCTGGTTCCATTTCACCATGCTATTTCTTTTACATTACTGCTATCATCGACAAGTGCGCATATAAAATTCCTGTACATCAATATACATCGTTATAACTTAAGATTAACATGCAACATTATTGTGATATGTGTTACTTCGATTGGTCTTTTTTAAAAGAGGTTAATGACGTCAATGTGGCACTTAGTCTAATGTATGATATACTTTATCAAACCGTTAGCAAGTCAGCTTCTACAAATGAACAAGTCATTTCCAAATATTCAATCTTGTTTAGACCTGAATTAAAGTATAACTTAAAAACTGGCTATTAACAAAAACTGTACTTTATTTATCCGAATTTGAAAGGTGTAGTGCAATATGCAAGAATCAAGCTAAAACTTCCTCCTCGGTTCTAACTCAATGATGTTATGTATGATTCTCCTAAGGACATCGTCAACGGTTTTGCGTCGTACTTCTCTAATAGCTCTGGTATAAATTCTCCATGTCAAATGGATAATAGCGGTGATGAATTTAACTACTGCCTTCATTTTTCAGTTACATCTGTGACTGAAAATGAATGAAGTAGATCATCTACCCAATTAAGCCAGCTATCGTGAAAACCAGCTTTCGAGTTATTTTATACGTGACCGGATTTATATTAGCATCGCCGTTAACCACAATAATTAACTTAACCTAACCTTTTCCTGATAAATATAAAATAAATATAATTACTCCTTCTAACAGAGGTACTTGATCAGAGCAGATACGCTGATGTGATGTACTCGTATATTGATTTTGCCAGTGCTTTTGATTTCATAGAGTATGGTCTGCTACAAAAAAAAATTGGTAATTGTTTGTTCCCCATAAATTATCTAACCTCCATTCGTATTTTAAAAATCGGTTTTGCCGTGTTTTTAACGAGTTGTCATCGTATCAATTTGTAGTGTTCCTCAGGGATTTACCCTGGAGCCCTTGCTTTTCTTACTGTTTATTGATAAGCTTCTGCACACATTAAGATGTTCACTACTTGCCTATGCTGATCATGTTAGACTCTGTAGTGAAACTATGTCAAGAAAGATGCACAGCTACCACAAGTATCAATGCGATATTTCACTGGTGTTCTTTCAATAGTCTAGAAGTTAACGATACGAAATGCTTTATTGTTTCTTATTCACGTCAAGCTATACCGGTACTAAAGTCTTATAAAATCAATGTTTCTGATCTGCCTAGAAAGAGCAACATGAAGGATCTGGGTGTTACGTTGTCAGGGTATTTTGAACACCCTGTATACGTATTGGGTAATTTTGTTTGTAGTCTTATGTACTTAGTTAGATTCCGTATACACATATTTTTTTGTCAAGTTATGTTTTATAGTAAATTTGTTTTAACGTGTGTAGCGACCTTTAGGGATGGTAGGTGTGTGGTGAGCTTTAGATTCTTTGTTTGTGAAATTATTATTCCGAAATTTAGGTTGTTTTTCCTTATTATTTCCCGTTTATAGAAGTTTGATTAACGTTTATTTGTAAATAGTTGTCTATAAGTTTAATTAAGGTTTATTTCGTTTGATTTCCGTAAAATATAATAGAAAATTAAGTAATTTAAATAAATAGTGTGGAATTATCGGCGTATGATGTCATGTTAGCGACATAAAGACGCTTAAGTATAGTTGTCCAGTTTATTATTAGGTATTTTGGTTTTGATTTATAGAGATTGCATGTGGGCCTTATTGTTCGTACTTTAAGGTAAACATAGAGAGGCTGTACAGGATATTTTTGCTGACGTTTAGTTTTTCAACATTTACCGAGTCCTTACGGACGGAAACGAATTTGTGTATCGCGGTACCTTATTCTCCCCTTCCGTTTTTTTGATTGGTGGAATTAAATTAGATAAGAGTTTTTATGAGTAGTGGGATTCAAAATTCAAAGATGGAATTTGTTAATAATTTTTGGGATTCACAAACTGATCGTGCTTTCGAGTAGTATACGTTGCCGTTGAGTTTTACGCTTTAAGGGGTGGTTTAGAACGTTGATATTTTGGGACCTTGTGGCATTTAACGAACGTACTTTTTTTGTGTAATAAGGGTAGTTTAGCTACTCCTGAAGATTACCTGTGAAAGGGATTTATTAAAATTGTTCATCACCAAAGGATTATACCTAGTGCCGATTTCGGTTTTACGTAAAGTTACCTAGAGGACATCGTCGTGTTGTATAGTGCTTCAGTGACCTCTTTGGTTCATATCGCTTCTGCGGATTTTAAAATCATCGTTCTTCCAAGTGCCTCTTATTTACCGTACAAAGCGTGTTTAAAGATAAAGAAACTCTCGCAATATATTAAAAATTATATTTAATTAAATCAAGTTATAAACATTTTGGATTATTAGTGGAAATAAAACCAATTAAAAGCTAAAAGTTATTAAGTAATTGTGAACGCTCAAATTATTATTATTCTAAAAGAAGTTTTGAACTTATGCAGTAACAATTTAATGCGAATCAATCCAAGAATTGTTTGTGTATCATAGAACAATAGTCAACATTTCATTCATCATTTTGCCAGACCATAGCCGTAACCGACCACCTGATTATCTTCCACATATATTGTAACACAGAAGAGGTGTAATTCTAGACCTTTAAGGTAACATAATATTGTTTTTTTATTGAAAGTTTTGAAGATTTTTGTGTGTTCCGACTTATTTTTTTGTGTGTTTCGAAGGTTTGAAAGCGGGGGTTTTTTTTTTGTTAAAGTAAGTTGTTGTTTGAATTTGTTTAGCGTAATTAATTATAGTTTTGACGCTCCGCCTTCACACTTTTTATTTTAGTATTAAAGGGCAATCGACCCTATTGTAGTGTGGGTATATTATCCACGAATTTTATATTTAGGTTAAACGATTTAGACTGGCGTAAAAGCAGTATTCTGATCAGACATCCTGTCGCCTTTTAAGTGTTTGTATTTTCTTTGTTTATACGCATTATCGTATGTTTACATTTTTTTTTATATTTATCATTTTTATTATTTTATTATAGTTTGTTAGGTTTTTAAATGTGTTTTGATTCTATGAAAACCCTTTTGTGTTACATAAGAGTTTTTTTGCAAATTACAAATTACCGGCGTTTTAGTTTTTAACGTAACGAAGTTAGTTTTTTGTTTTATTGAGTAATAGCGTTATTAATATTTAGTATTTTATTTGATTTTTAGTTGAGTATTAATTCAGTTTAGAGTTCATTCTATCGCTTATTTTTTTTGTTTTGTTTTGATTATCGTTTAATGCCTAATTTATTACACGTAACGTTATTGAGTGTTTATCACGCTTTTATTTGACAAGCGTGTAGTGTTTTTTTTTGAAGCCCGATTTCAGGTAGTTTGCTGAGTTGCTGTCACCTGGGATTGATTGCGGATAGGTAAGCGTATGTTTTTTGTATGTTTAGACACGCTATGTACTCGTAATTTTGGCACGACAACCCTTATTTTGACTACCAAACATACTGGCGCCCAAACCTTCGATTTTGTCTTCATCCCCTATTTTGACTTACGTAAGATTTACTATTCTGGATGTGCAATTTTTTTTTAACATCTGACCTACACCCATACGCTGGCTAGTCGGGGCAAAAAGGCCAATTTATCTGTAATCCCGTTCTACCACCCGTTTATACCGTTACAACGTTTAATTCAAATTTAACGTTTTTAGAACACATCCATAGTATCTAGTTATCCGCCTATTGATCTTTCACATTGCTAGGCTCTAGATTTAATCCATAAAAAACTCCTAGCATTTTGGTCCTTCAAAGCTGACCAATGTGTACCTCGAGCGAATCAATACATTAGCCTTTCCTTACGCCACACCATCCCGCCATTACCTGATCGTAGAGAGTTGCAAACAGCTAAACTACTCAGGATGCTAATTCTTCGTAGAATTTATGCTTCATTTTTGTTAAGTCGAGTGCCATTTCGTATTCCCCAAATTGAAACCAGAAATTTATGTATATTTTATCCACAACCAGCTCGTAATGAATTATTACGCAGATCTCTAGTTCAGGTTATGAGCAGAAATGCTAAACGTACGGTCACACGTGCATGCCCGCGTGCATGTGTGAATAAACATTTGGGTAAGCTAAGGTAGAGTGCGTAAAACGCGTCAGCCATTGAGGAAGTGTATAATGTATAATATGTGAATTTGGAATAGACATTAATTCATTGTATGATATTGTATTAGTATTTTAATTTCAATTTAATACCAATTGTTAAAAAAGTTTTACCAGTAATTCCCCCTAGCTGATTGGGTTAGGGTAAATGTAATCAAATGTAGAATATTGTATCAGATATAGAATAAGATAAACTGCTATTTATTCAATAAGCATTTGCATTTCAAAAAACTACTCGTATGAAAAAGTCAATTTAAAGTTAATGTGTAATGATCCTAAAATTCATCACCTATTAATTATCCAATCCTAGTACAGAAATTCCTATCAAAAATTCTTTCCTATTTATTTCCTTAAACTGAATGTAGTATTGTTTATAAATCATATTAGTTTCCCACTACTTTTCCGTCTCCTAGTAAACCCCCTATAAATATCCGCGCTCACCTTCACCCATTCTATTCTATTTCAATTGGAATATAATTCAACTTGATCTTGAAATCCTAACCAGTAAATATCAAATTACCTGCCTGCTTATTGTAACCGCTTGTCATTAATTCCATTCTAACATGTCTGACATATTTCCTGATCTCTCGATATCCTAGTGCTAGTTCAAAATAATTCTCCAGAAACGTAAGTAGCTATTTGCACTTCCTCGGTGTTTGTACCACGAGGAGTAGTAAGTAGTTACCCAGTAACGTGGTTCTACTACTGGTGGCTTCGAACCCAAGAAGTAAGGCTACTTTACGAAGCCCTATTTCCTGTCTAACCCTAGTATCCGAGAAAAAATCTCAAATCTGCCCTATCGGTGTACGTACCTCGAAGGATAGATAAAGATTGTTAATAGTATTGCTTTATTAATGGTAGTTTCGACCCCAATTATAAGGTAATCCTACACTGTAACATCCCTATAATATTCCCTATTACCCTTGTATAAACCTGATTCCTATCTAACATCTGTTCGGTGTTACTACCACGAAGGGTGTATAGAAATCATTAGATATCCATTTAATCCAGATTCTCAATATAATACTCATACCGTTACCAGCTTAGTATAAATCATATCCCTATAATTTTCCCTATTACCCTTGTATAAACCTGATTCCTATCTAACATCTGTTCGGTGTTACTACCACGAAGGGTGCATAGAAATCACTACCACTTACCCTTATATCCTCTTTGTGTTACACACCCTCTTGAACTCTTGTCCGAACTCTTACCATCTGGTATCAAAACCAAATTATCCACTCACATGGCCCTGTAATTTCAAGATAACACCCCAGGATAAACTTCACAAAAATTCTATTTAGTCTAACCCCAGTACTAATTATCAAACATAATTTAGTGCATCATATTTCCATTTCACCTGATTTACACTTAATGACATTTGTTACAGCTTGTGACCAGGTGTAATCAAACACGAAGCCAGACCCCGACGTCCAACTTAAACTACCGAATTGAGTTTAATTATAGTTTATAAACCAGAATAATTAGTTGTTTTTTTAGTATTTAAAAGTGTTATATCCACTTAACACCCCATGTTACACATTAGTAACACTACAAAAAATAGGTTATATATTGTACTCAAAGGATTATTCGGGTTTGAAAACTCCACTGAAAAACTTGTGTAACATTGCATTATAGATCTGAGTACGACTACTGCCATCTGGTGGTGATCAAAGTTAGTTCTAGTCACATGCTGTAAATAGTGTTCTGTGGTGAGTTGTAAATGTCAACCAAGATAGGTTATCGAAGTATGTGAAGTGTTTTTGTGAATTATAGGTAAGTGATAATTGAATAAAAATAGTATTCTATTATTTAGTGTGTTTTATTCATGTTTACATGTTAACACTAGAAAAATTCTTGTATTTCAATAAAAAAATTGAATTTTCAAGTCAGTATCAAAAATGTAACACTGGTCCACATGGTCAGGTATGTTATTTTTTACAATGTATCAAATTTGAAACACTGGGCGATTTCAATAAAAACCGAAGTTGTCAATACTGACTCTTTTTTTATTTACAGCTGATATATAATGGATTGCTACCAGCACAAAGAGGTTCTCACTCCCCCTGAAGACAGCGATGATAGTATGCTAGACTCCAGTGATGAAGACCCAGATTATGAACTACCACTAGAAATGAATAGTAGATGTGAAGTGTGTTCTTCTGGTGATAAAGGCAGCGCTGAAGAATCATCTCCAGAAATGTCACAAAGAAATCGAAAACGAGACGATTCCACAAGGGCCAAGTCAAGTTTAGTGTGGGAGGATGTTGGTGAGGACGTTACTGGAACAATTCCAAATACCAAAGAAAATGTGCATGACTACAGTGAAGTTCAAGAGCCGATATATTACTTTAGACATTTCTTTGATAGCGAGCTAATGGAACATATTGCTGAACAGTCAAATTTATGTGCAGTACAAACAAATCCCAATAAACCGCTTTCAACAAATGCTCATGAACTGGATCAGTTCATAGGTATTTGCATATATGTCCATCCATGGCCTTCCACGAACTAGGATGTTCTGGGCTATGAATACAAGAGTGGAAAAAGGCGCAAATGTAATGTCACGCAATAGATGGGAGTAAATAAAGCGAAATCTGCATTTCAACGTCAATACTAATATGCCCCAACGTGGTAACTTTCGGAAGAGACAAACTCTATAAAATACGCCCACTTTTGGACAAGCTACAAACTAAATTTCGTAGTTTCCGTAAAGAACAGATGTTATGTGTCGATGAACAAATTGTTCCATGCAAGAGTATATCGAGTCTGGTTACGTACAACCCTAAAAAGCATCACAAATGGGGGTATAAAATATATGTTTTATGCAATACAAAGGGATTGATACCCAATTTTGAAATTTACACTGGGAGTATATCGCCATCGCCAAAATTTCCAGATATTGGGGCTAGTTCAAACATAGTTTTACGGCTAGCAGAAATAATTCCAGAAAACTCAGAATATTTGTTATACTTTGATAACTGGTTTTCATCACCAAAATTGTTTATTGAACTTGCGAAAGTTGGTATAGGTGCACTTAGCACTATCAGAATAAATAGATTTCCGGGGCTGACATTCTCTACAGATGCGACTATGAAAAAGAAAGGTCGCGGATATTTTGAAGAAAAAAGGACTTATATAAATGATACCGAATTGAGAGCCCTGAAATGGTTCGATAATCGTGGAGTAACTTTGGCGACTACGTTTGAAGCATCGCACCCAATTACACACGTCAAGAGATTTGATAGGAATATCAAACAAGTGGTTGAAATTGATTGTCCCAAAATGGTTCAAACCTATAACCAGTTCATGGGAGGAGTTGATCTTTTGGATGGCCTTGTCTCATATTACAGAATTTAGATTAGATCTAAGAAATAATATATAAGATTTTTCTTCCACTTTATCGATATGTGTCTTATATCAGGCTGGTTGCTTTATCGTGATGATTGCAACACACAAAGAATATCCACGGCCCAACAATCTGACTCCCTTCAATTTAGAAGTGACGTAGCCATGAGGGGAAACAACGGGGGAGACCAAGAAACTCTGCCAACTCAATCGATTTACAACATGCAAAAAAACGAAAAGGGCCAACAAAGCCAATGCCTGATTTTGTTATTCGCAGAGATGGTATAGTACATTGGCCAGAGCCTCAACAAGATAGACAAAGATGTAAAATGCCGCCCTGTAAGGGACTGGCAAGTATTAGGTGTGCCAAGTGTAAAGTATATTTGTGCATGACTAAAAATAAAAATTTCTTCCTAGCATTTCATCAATAGCGTCCAGTGTTACAAATTTTTTTTTAATATAATAAATAAAAGAATTTTATACGTATACATTATTTCTATATAACTCTTTCTTATCCAATTTCCTATTTTCAATCTATTTTAATATCTGGGACTACCACTGGTCCTTAGGAGGATATTTTTGTTTCAATTCACAAATTATATTCTTAATACATTGTGTTACTTGATTCTAAATCCAGGCAACCCAACATACAGTGGTGTGTTGAAAATTGCAAACTGAACTTCCCCTGTGATCCTGAGCTAGCAAACCAGGGCAATTAATAAAACAATTATCGTACACTCGTTTAGGGTGTTACAAATGAATCTATGAAAATATTTTATGTTGTACTTTTCATTTACTCGTTTTTTATTGAATCGACTCAAATACTCTATGGTGGGTTTTATTCGACAGATAATCAATTTTTAGGTACATAATGAAGCAATGAATACACATACATTTTTCTTTGGCATAATACACTTCATACATAAATATGTCATTCTTTCTTAGATGTGCACTGAAAAGAACTAAAAAGGATTTTGTTGTTTCAGGTAATTAGACAGCTTTGATCTGCATTTTACAAGAAATATTAAGCGGACCTTTTTTGTAAGTATACAGTTTTTGAGTTGAATAAATAATCTTTAAGTATGTCAAATATCCTTACAATGTATTCTTATTGATTTTATAAAGCTACTAAAAAATAAGGCCTAAATAAAAAGGTCGGCGTTTTTTAAATCAACAAGTAAGATAGTAGGGTATATGTATCTGTTTTAACGTTACAAAATAAAAATCCTTGTTGATATCTAAAACCCTCAGGAGATGCGAGAGTTCTATTGCTCTTCATTTACAATTCGAATAGATATTGAAACTGGAGCGGGTAATCTTTTTAGACATTTATTCTTTATTAATATACAGTAAATTCAAATAGCTAGAAAATTATGTATTAAATTTAAAATTCAATTTTGTTTTTCTGTAAATAAAAATTGCAGCATTAAGACGATAATGGTGTATATACGTTATCTTAACATTCTCTTCTCTTAATTTAATAAGTTTTCTGCAGATACTATATATGAGCGTACGAATACTTTCTAGACCTCAC
>JARFJB010001084.1:1615000-1702500 GCA_036346205.1 Vesta saturnalis | reverse complement strand
TTATTATTTCATTTAATAAAAGAATAATTAGAAAAAAACGTCTATTGCTAAAATGTAATTGGATACATTGCGTACAATCAAATTTAACGTTTTTTTACAGATTTTCGTAGTTTTGCTATGTTCGAGATGAAATTTGATTAGCCCTCATTCAAACGCAATTGAAACACACCTCTGTACAGACTTCACACTGATAATTCAAGAATATGATAGAATCCTGTAGCGCACTTAGGTGTACCCCTCAAGAAGAAATATTTTCCCAAACTTTCATATGCTTAATGTGCTAATTATCCATTCCGTAGTGAATAGTAAATACCTTTGTAAAATAATCCCTTTTCAAAACGACTTCATCGAATTTCTAATCATATCAGTACAACTCTACAAATATGCGTAATACTAACGAGACAATTACTGCATTCCAGAGTGATTGGTAGGTAATTATGGTAGTACTTGGACTTTCTATAAACCAATTATGCACAAAAAATACCAAAGGAAGTAATCTGGTACTCAGTCATCATATAAAGAAACCACATCAAAAGAATATCTGAAAAACTGACGAAACAGCATCCGATAGGTATATCGCACCTAATACCACGTGGTGCGAATTCTCGTCCCGTTAGCACATCACTACTATTTTTCAAATAAATCTGAAAAACCGTTAACTGGATTCGACTATTTTCTAATTTAACAAGTACTTAAAAGTACAAGGAACAATGCAACGAGATGCACACAGAATAAAACAACTATTACAAAAAATTCAGCCAAGAAGTTCAACCTGGGGTGAGAACTCACTCCACCCCGGGTCGGGAAGGTTACATTTGAAATCTTTGATTAGTTATGAATGCAAAAATTCAAATCTATATATTTATTACTTCTTTATATATCGATAGTGAAAACTCGTTGTGAAACTCCCTGTACATATATAGGGTGTCCGCGGGGGAACTACAAAGAGTTAGTATGCGTATTCTTTGAACAATTTTAAGCAAAAATGATTAAGTGAAATTTTTCCTAATTCTTAACTCCTAACGAGATATGGACGATTGAAGAAAAATGTAGAAGTAAGTAAAGAGAACACTAAAAAATTCACATAAAATAACGAGGTAACAAACAAAAATGGTTACAGTTGTTCAAAATGAGATCCACCAACCTCCACACATAATGCCACACGCCTTCGCAGCTCTCTTTTCGAGCGGGCAGTGTACAGATCCTTTTCTACCAATCCATCTGTTGGGAAATTTTCTGTGCAAAAATTCCTTGACAACACGCCCGTAGTGTGCAGGAGGCCCATATTGCAAATACCACATGTTTTGACGTACAATTAAGGGAACATCTTCAACAAATGCTGGTAAATATTCTTCCTAGAATTGTTTGTATATTTCGGAGTTTAAGTGCCCATTAAAGATGTGGGGTACAATGAGACTGTCTCCAATAATCCCGGCCCAAACATTTATCGTGAAGCGATGTTAAAATCCGGTAATAGTAATTTCATGACCAAACGAGACTATTGTTCACTCCATCCTGAAAAAAAGTTACCCTATCACAAAGGAGTGTAACAGTAATGCTATCATCATGTGTGATCATCCATTCACAAAACCGAACTCTTGGAGCCAAATCGCCCGGAAAAAGGTACTAAACGGGTTGAAGTTGATACGGATGCATGCAATCAAGGTGGCGCTAACTGTGGAAACACAAGATTTTATCGATATAATTATTGACAAAATGCTACCACGTGATATTGTGTTGAGAGACTCGTTAACGAAAATAATTAAAGGAGAAAAACCTGATTCTGTAAGTAAAATTACATCTAAGAATTGTTGTGATAGTGCCGTAGAGATAAACTATGTAAAACGCGAATTAACTATTACTACTAATTTGGTAGAGCAGTTACATGCTAGAGTGCTGGATCAAACATTAATTATTCTACTGTTAAAAGATAAATATAATGACAATAAGGTTAAAAAAATACAAAAACTATTAATAAACCAGAGTCCACAGCTAGCAATAAATCAAGTTTTATGCCATCTAACGTTAAACGTAAGTATAACGATGTAGTTAATAGAAACCTGGAGGACACGAAGGATAAGAAATGTATAAGTGAAATACAACGTTTATCACAGAACGATTGTGGATAAACATACACATTCACTATCGCAGAAGTTGATAAGGCTCTGCCTAATAGCGCCAAACAGGGCCAAAGAGAGACGAAAACCAGTCGAAAAGGAAATAAAATTGTTATTGGAGCCAATAAAGAAAACACATCGATTAAAACCATCCCTAAATGGGCTGAGGCTGCCCCTAGCATTTTAACCAACATGTCATTAATCAAGACAAGTGAATACAATATACTTAGTAGTAGTTATGTAAGGCCGGAGCTACTCCACTTTTCTACTATACTTTTTCTACGAGCGTTTCTGCTCAAGGTCAAGGTCATCGTACACATTGCATATATCGGTAGTAGTAGTAATGTAAGGTAGGAGCTACTCCACTTCAAGGTCACGACGATCTCGTAAGCTATGCATAAAAAGTAGGTCATGAGTTCATTGAAGGTGAATACTCCACTTCAAGGTTGACTTTCAAAACTTCAAGATCATTCAGAGGTCAACAAGAGTAACTACTCCATGTTAAAATGAGAGGGTTGCAAGGTCACTCTGCGGTCAAACGTTTTTGGCGGAAAATTTGTGTGTCAAGGTCAGAAGCTAAAAATAGAAATTGCAAAGTTATCATCATCATATTACAATCCTTAGAAGTCTAAAAATAGTGTGGTCAAGGTCAAAGGTTGTTGATCTGTAGGGGTATCGTATGATACTTCTTAGTGTTTCCAAACTAAAAGTAGGACAAGGTGGGTATTGAACAAGTTTGAACATGTAAGAGATACTCAAATCAAGGACACATTTAGATCAAAATTTAAAGCTAAAAATAGAAGCTGCTAGGTCATCATACTACAATTCGTAGAAATTTAAATCTACTCCACTTGAAGGTCACGACGGAGACGACGACGACGACGACGACGATCTCGTAAGCTATGCATAAAAAGTAGGTCATGAGTTCATTGAAGGTGAATACTCCACTTCAAGGTTACGACTTTCAAAACTTCAAGATCATTCAGAGGTCAACAAGAGTAACGATGAGAGGAATACATATATATATATATATATATATATATATATATATATATATATATATATATATATATATATATATAAGATTGCCTCTTTGTGAGAAAGATATCATTGATAAAGTAGGGAACGTACGTAACTGGTTATTCATATAAAATATATTTCAAAGAAAATGGTGAAAGTAAATTATCGCGAAGTAGAAACTCTCAACAAGAAAATTAAAAAGGTGCAGAGGGAATTATTATATCGATATAAGGGGCAGCAAGAAATAGATGAACTTTTAAAGAAAATTAGAGAAGTAATGAGAACGTTGGAAATGTACGAGGTGAACCTGAAGATGAAGAGTTTAAAAATATGAAGTGATACATAGTTGCAAAATAAATAAGTAATGTGTTATGAAGATTGATTTAACTATATTATAAAATCATAAGTTCGCATTTTCACATATACATTTCTAATGCTTGTTTTAAGAAAAGTATGTACATTTTTAAATCATGTAAAATTTGGAGATTTTGATCATATTCTAAATAGATGTTTCATTACGGAAATTTATATCCTATAAGAAGAAGAATCTTTTAAAAACTGTATTTAGGTATAACATTTAATGAAATAAATGGATAATCATGTAACGAAAAAAAAAATTTATTTATGCAACTGTTTGTAGCGCAAGTTGTCTGCATGTGAGTAATATATTCAATGAGGTATCACTTTTAACTGTATCATACAATTTACTGTTTATGTTTAATTCCACATGTAAAATTGCAATACTTTTTTTGATTCATAATCTGTACACTTTATAGTGATAGATGATGTGAATATTTTACCTCAAGGAAAAAAAGTAAAAAGAATTAAAACATTTATTTATTTAAACATCTACACTTTACTTACTTTACTAAAAAAAAAAAAAACTAACCTATAACTAATTACTTAATATATAAACTAAGGGTCCATATTATCTAATGCCCTAAACACTAATTCGGCATATCGCCCCGTCTTTTCAGCGTACAGCAACTCTTCGGTGGCCTCAGCTAACTCCATCGTTAGTCGAGCCACACGATTTCCACTTTCAGTCACCCGCTCTTGGTTTGAGATGCATAGTTCCCGAAGCCATTCTAAATTCGTCTCCCTTAATCGATTTAACCTGCCAGCAGGCTCGAGGGGGTTGGCCTGTCTCGGGGAGCTGCTGTCCTTGGGACGGTATGTCTAGTAGGGTTAAATCTTTTCCCCCACGCATCCACCCCGGTGTTGCAGCCACGGTAGTGGAAGGAGTGATATTGTAAGTGGAAAATGAACCACATTAATAATGCAATAACCAAACATACATTAAGAAATAAGTAACTTACTTTTCAAAGTAGCGGGTAAAATCGTCCTCTATATCGCTATCCCGGATGCTGATAACCGGGATATCAGCAGGCGGTGGCTGAGGTAGCGATAAAGAAGATTGTAGTAACAAATTCTGTAGAATTTGAGGTTTTTGGTCGTTATTCTTGGTTTTCTTGAGACTCAATTTGGTTTTCTTAGACGATGATGCCATTGTAAGATATATATGTATATAGACTATTATGTGCACGTACATATAATAACTGAATAAGAAGTGTAATGTTCAAATTATATATACGTATAGGTTTTGTTAACGTTGACAAAACAAGTGGAAATGAACGAACATATGTATGTAACATATGTGTCAGCGTTTTGTTAACTTTTATACGTATACGTTTTGTTAACGTTGGCAAAACAAGCGAAAATGATAAGGATAATGAACGAACATACGTGTCAGCATCTTGTTAACTTTTAAACGTATAGGTTTTGTTAACGTTGGTAAAACAAACGGAAATGATAATGGTAATGATCAAACATATGTGGGAATAGTTCTTTAACTTAAATAAGGTTAAGGTACTAAACCAAGGTGAATATGTGATCTATAAAATTAGTAGTAAATACCTAAAAATTTTTATCGACATCCAGTATAGACAATTTTGGGGTGTCAGATTACATTTTTTGGCAATTTTGGGGGTGTCAAATTACATTTTTTGGCAATTTTGGGGTGTCAAATTTCAGTTTTTTGCAATTTTGGGGGTGTCAAATTACATTTTTTGGCAATTTTGGGGTGTCAAATTACATTTTTTTGGCAATTTTGGGGTGTCAAATTACATTTATTGGCAATTTTGGGGTGTCAAATTACATTTTTTGGCAATTTTTAGGTGTCAAATTACATTTTTGGCAATTTTGGGGTGTCAAATTACATTTTTTGGCAATTTTGGGGTGTCAAATTACATTTTTTGGCAATTTTGGGGTGTCAAATTACATTTATTGGCAATTTTGGGTGTCAAATTACATTTTTGGCAATTTTAGGTGTGAAATTACATTTTTGGCAATTTTGGGGTGTCAAATTACATTTTTTGGCAATTTTGGGGGTGTCAAATTACATTTTTTGGCAATTTTGGGGTGTCAAATTTCAGTTTTTTGCAATTTTGGGGGTGTCAAATTACATTTTTTGGCAATTTTGGGGTGTCAAATTACATTTTTTTGGCAATTTTGGGGTGTCAAATTACATTTATTGGCAATTTTGGGGTGTCAAATTACATTTTTTGGCAATTTTTAGGTGTCAAATTACATTTTTTGGCAATTTTGGGGTGTCAAATTACATTTTTTGGCAATTTTGAGTTGTCAAATAACATTTTTTGGCAATTTTTTTTGGGGGTCATTCACCCCACGAAAAAAAAAGGTAACTCTAAGCGTTTTGGTTGATAATCTCTTACGGCATTGAAAAGCGGTCTTGGTACATTATGTATTGTCTTATGCGCTTTACTATTTTATAACTTTGCTCTATTTTTTATCTTTTGAAGGACATCAATGTGCCATGAACTCGTTGACCTTCGGGTTATTGTACCATCTATCGTTAACTTGAAAAGGTATATAAACCGATGATGTACGGTAAGATGACAGATATCGCAGCTAAAGCGTTTTTGTAGTCTGAAAATAGTTAACAAAACGGTTACTCCCCAGTTACGCTGATTTTAAATTGTTCGTGTGTGTGAATTTAAATAATACTTCTTTGCATTGAATATTATAGCTTCTAAGGTAAATAAGCAATTAAAATAATTAGATATGAATATGAATTCGGTTTCGGTTACAAGTACTGAATTAATTAAGGTAATTCGCAATGCTATTAAATTATTGAAAACTAAGGACGAAATAACCAGACATATTCATATGTTAAGAAATAATATCAGGTATTTAAAAAAATTCATTAAAATTCAAATGTATACCGTAAATGAAAATCCGCTTAGACTTGAAAGTAATTTATCAATTCTCAAATGTTACCTGACAAAATTAAAACAATTAAGGCACACTTCAGATAAAAGAGGCGCTGGTGTAGCAATCAGTTCACGTAACTTGCAGTGGCACGATGAACAATCCTGCTTCAATGGTAGATTACTTACAGGTATTATAGTCAATTTAAATATTAAAGACCCGTTAGTATTCTTGAAATGTGCTTATAAAAGTTTTTCGAGAAAACTTAATGCAATGTTACGACAATCAATGCTGAAAGTAAATGTTGTTTTATCTTGTCATTTCATTCAACCCCAAAACCTTGAGCTTGACTTAAAAACGTTTGCATCCAAAAATGCAATTATAGATGTTGGTACCGATCTTAAACAATAGTACAAAACTCATGTATTCGATAAACTGCAAGCAAAATTGGAAGAGTTTGCGGAAAGGGATTCGGGATGGGCGTTGCAAGAAATTTTACACTTAAAGATTAATATTAATAGTTACATTCCTATAAGAGGAGGCGTTTTAACGTATGTTAAAGTACCTAATTTCATATCAATGAAGAGGGCAGTCGTCAATATAAAAAATAATGACGAATATTGTTTCTTGTGGGCCATAGCATCTGCTTTATTCCCAGTACAAAATCATAACGATAGAGTTAACAGTTATCCTCATTTTAGAGATATTTTAAATTATGAATCCATTCAGTTTCCTATTAAATTCAACGACATCAGCAAATTTGAAAAGTTAAACAACCTTTCCATTAACTTATATTGTGTAAAGGGTAAAAAAGTGTTTCCATTTTTATTAGGTAAGAACCAAATAAATAACAGAGTCAATTAATTTACTGATTTTACCTTGCGATTCAAATAACGAATGTGGTACAGAAGAAGAAGGCATACCAAGTTACATTAATAATAATAATAATAATAATAATAATAATAATAATAATAATAATAATAATAATAATAGTAATACACTTTATCACTTTACATGGATAAAAAATATGTCAGCTTTGTTTGCCAAGCAACTATCCAATAGGGATCATAAATTTTTTTTTTGTAATCGATGTCTGAATCATTTCTCCACAAACATTCTTTTAGAAAAGCATATTACTCATTGTCATGAAATTAATACGCGTTACTCTAGATTACTGATGAGTGACGATGAAAAATGTTTAGAATTTAAACATTTCACATATCAAGAAAGAGTACCGTTCGTCATTTATACAGACCTTGAAAGCATACTCGAAAAATCCTCTCTGGTATATGACGAAGGAAGTAATACACGTGTATGCGAAAAACATGTTCCCTTTAGTATAGCTTATTATTTGAAATGTTCTTATAACAATTCACTATCTAAATTTCAATTGTACAGGGGTGAGGATTGTATTACGTGGTTTGTTAATGAATTATTAAATTTGGCGTATTGGGTTAACAATATATTTAATACGGTTGTAACAATGGATAATCTAACACAAGATCAGATTGAAGATTTTGAGAACGCAGTGGAATGTCATATTTGTAGGATACCGTTTACGGGAGATGATATTAAAGTTAGAGACCACAATCATTTGACAGGAAAGTATAGATCCGCGGCACACATAAGTTGTAATTTAAATTTTAAGGTCTACCATGTTATACCTGTAGTATTTCACAATCTTGGTGGTTACTATTCACACTTTATTATTCGCGATTTAGCAAAGGGTTTTCCGGGCCAGGTCAAACTTTTACCGTTAAATAAAGAAAAATACATTTCTTTCGCCAAATTGGTAGACAATACAAGGATACACTATAGGTTTATTGACTCCTATAGGTTCATGAGTAGCAGTATTGAGAAATTGTCATCATATTTGGAAAATGATAAAAAAAATATTACCCGATCAAATTGCACTAATGATAATGTATTTAATTTATTAGTACGTAAGGGAGTCTTTCCGTATGAATATGTTGACTCTTGGGATAAACTTAATGAAATTATTTTACCTCCTAAAACTGCATTTTTTAGTCAGCTTCATAACGAAGATGTTACGGATGAAGATTATATGCATGCCGTTAATGTTTGGAATACGTTTAGACTTGAAACGTTAGGTCAATACTCGGATTTATATCTAAAAACAGATGTTTTACCTTTGGCGAATGTTTTTGAAAATTTTCGTCAAACCTGCTTAAGTGCATATCAACTTGACCCTCTTTATTATTATACCGCACCAGGTTTGGCATTTGATGCGATGCTAAAAATTTCTCAAGTTAGATTAGAACTTTTAACCGATATCGACATGATTATGTTCATTGAAAGAGGTATTAGAGGAGGACTATCGCAGTGTTCCAACCGTTACACGAAAGCTAATAATAAACACATGGGTAAAAGCTACGATTCTAGTGCCCCAACGAGCTTTTTAATTTATTATGATGTTAACACCCTTTATGAAAGAACAATGGAAGAATTTTTACCATATGGTGAATTTTATTTCATTGACGAGCCCAATATTGAACGTATATTAAATAATCCTAACGATTCATGCATTGGTTACATCATAGATTGTGACTTGGATTACCCCACAGAGTTGCATGAGTCCCATAGCGATCTACCGTTGGCACCTGAGCACATGATACTCCCAGCCCCGTATTCCAAATCCAAATTGAAGAAATTATTGCTCACATTGTATCCAAAACGTAACTACGTTCTTCACTATAGGAATTTAAAAATGTATTTAGAGCAGGGATTAAGACTAGTTAAAGTAAATCGGGTTTTGCGTTTCAAACAGTCAGCGTGGTTAAAAACATATATAGATTTGAACACAATGTTAAGACAGGCATCATAAAATGAATTCGATAAGAATTTTTTTAAATTAATGATTAATAGCGTTTTTGGTAAACTTATGGAAAATGTGCGCAAATATAAGGATGTGCGTTTAGTTACAAAATGGGAAGGTCGCTTTGGGGCTCGCGCACTTATATCCAAACCCAATTTTCACAATTGTACTATATTTGACAACGACATGGTTATAATATAAATGAACAAATTGGAAGTTTTTTTGAATAAACCTATATATGCAGAATTTTCGGTATTAGATGTTTCAAAAACCTTTTTGTATGATTTTCATTATAATTATATTTTAAAGAAATTTAAAAATAATGTCAAACTCTTGTATACAGACACAGACAGTCTTGTGTATGCCTTCTCTGTACCCGACATATATCAGAGTATGAAAGAGGATATTAATAGATTTGATACCTCAGACTATGATCCTGATAACGTTTATAGCATTCCATTAGTTAACAAAAAAGTGCCAGGATTAATGAAAGACGAAAATTACGGTAAAATTATGTTAGAGTTTGTTGGTTTACGCTCAAAACTGTATGCATACTCTGTTAACTAACACGGAGTTGTAAAGAAGTCAAAAGGTTCTACATCGGCTTACAATAGATGATTATAAAAGGGCTTTGTTCGACTGTAAGATTGTAAAGCGCCACCAGCGTCTTATAAGATCAAAGAAACATTCGGTGTTTACAATAAAACAAAATAAGGTGGTTCTTAGTCCTTATGATGATAAAAGATTAATACATTTTGGTTTAACCGATACTCGTCCTTGGGGATTTAATGTTACATGATCTTATACTTTTCTTTTGTTGTTGTAGACATTTTAAAATGAGTAATCAACAATCTCTAGAAAAACAAATGGATGATGAATTGCAACATTCTTCGCAAGAAATTTATAAGAAATCTTTGAAGCGTGCCTTAATGGGGAAGGGATCTGTAGAGGTTTATACGCTAGTTCTTAACATACTTCGGAATATTGTAATACCTGATGAATGCTTTAAGTGGTATGCTGAGAATGCAGATGGAGCGTGTATCGATATGATTAACACGTTATTTAACGTAATGGTTAAGTTAGATAGTTATATTAAAATGTTATTAGATGTTTGTATAGAAAAAGCTTTTATAACTGATATAGAATTAGAAAGTGTACTTGCTCAAATTAATGTTTCCTTAAATTTAAAAGTTTCTTTTAAAAGATATGTATGTAACTTGCTAAACGATAATGACAATTGCCATTGCCTTACACCTACCGTACAATATAGTATCGAAAATGTTAAGAAACATTATCATGACATTACTTGGGTTACTAACGAATTTATTTCAACTGCTGCTTATTATGCTAATTGTAAATCATTTAAGCTATATATCGATGTAATTAATGAACAAAACTTGAAATACACTTTTGAACCGTCGGAAAATTATGAACATTTCACAATATATAACTGGATTCTAGAAAACGTTGAAGAAGGTCGGAGATTTCAAGGTGAACGGTTAGGTTGGACAAGCGGACCTGACTCGGGGAAGTGGCCATCAGTTAAGTTTGAGGACTACATAAACACTTTAGGTCTAATATATAAAATAATTAGGTATTAAAAAAAAACAAAATATATGTATGTATCGGTATGTTTTTTATTAATAAATAATAAAAATTACAATTGGTCTTTTATTATTATTATTATTCTTACAGAAATTAAATTCTACGTTAGTTCCTTAAGCACACTGTGTTACAATAATGTATATTCATATTAGTCGGTACCTATACAAGCAGGACATTTATATCCGTTATTAAACCAATAATGATGCTTTCTACAGTAATTTAAATGTTCCAAAGTGCTTGTTATTCTTACCGGCATTATTGAATTACAAATAAGCTTATTGCCTTACAATAATTTGCTTATAAAACTACATTGTTATCATCGATCCATGAATATTCGTTTAATCCCAACCATTTTACGTACACTTTATTCTGTTTACGTCGAATGACCTTTTCCACCAAATACACATACGGATATTTAACCTTTTGCAGTTTTTGTCCATAAAATCCTCCTAGTATAGGTGTCCCTTTCATGTCTTCTAGCAAATATGTGACCGGATTCGTTACACGTACTTTAACAATCTTGAAAAGTTTACTAGACCAATTTGGTATATAATCTTTATCAAATATGCTTTTAAATTTACTAATGCGGACTATGTTACCCACCATGAATCGATTGTTTTTATTAAAGATTTTCAGATTCAAATATACATTAAGCGTTGTGTTAGCATTTACTTCGCTAGGTTTCATTTCGATTGTTCGATGTTTACGATTATTGTACTCTGTCGTCACTTCATCGAGAAGTGCACCAATCCATACGTATTTTCCACGCAGCCCAAATTTTTTATACAGGGTATTCTTGATGATCCTAATCACTCTTTCTGCTATGCTAGCTTTTTTCGTGCTGTAGGTGGAATAGTGATTAATGTTATGTTTTATCATCAGGTTAGCGAACTGCTTATTGTAGAACTCTTTTCCAGCATCTGTTTGCAGATTCTTAGGACTCCGTTCTTTAAAAATGGTTTGCATAGCGTTCGTAACGTCTTCACCCGTCTTCGTCTTCAAACCTCTAGTCCATAGGTATTTAGTGAAACAGTCGATAACTACCAGTATGTATCTGTAGCCCTTATTCTGTTTGGGGTAAGGTATAAGTTCAGCTAAACCGGCTTGCCATAGATCATCGAATCCTTTAATAATAGTGCGCCTACGAAAGAAATTTTTGCGTGCCGGTTTATGCAACTCGTTTACCACTTGTTCCATCCTTTATCAATTTACTTAATGTTTCTTTAGTTGCATTTAAATCTGCTTGTACTACCTCAACATAATTACGAACACCATCTATAAGCGACTTCACTGACTGAAGACAAAACTCGAGGTAGCCTTTATTTATGGCATCGGTGTCTTCTTGAGGATCGGCTACCTGTCTTAAGCGGTTCCCATTTAAATGGAACCTCGTCAGTTGATAGTACTGTAAGGTTAGCGCGTCTTGACGTTCGATATGATCGACTACATTACTTAAACGCTTATTTTCGACATTAAACTTATCATCCGTAATGAAGAATTGTGTTTTTAGCGGTTTATGGAATTGAGCGTGAACATGAGAACGTCCAAACTTGTCTTGCGCGAATTATAGTTGACTAAAAAAGTTTTCGGACGGTTTCTCAATATATCCATCTTCGTATAGTTCTTCCACGACTGATATGATATCATTGACGAGCCCAGTATTACCGGCCATTTTTTCAGCCCATAGGACCTCCAAATCTTGAATCAATTCATGCACGTTGTTCCAGTATTTGTATGCAACCGGTCGCCCAATTCCTTTGAATATTGTAACTTTGCCCCCCTTTTTCTCTTTCACCTCCATCTTCTCCAGTAAGGGTTTAATTATCGCTGTATATTTTTTGGCACGTGTACCTTTCAATTGTTCATCCGGGTTGTTATCACGACGAGCTGCATTAGTTGCAATTAAGATTTGTGTATAGTTCGCCTCGTCTTCGCTAGTTATTAGACCTTTATCTAGTTCATTCATTATTATCAGATCATAGAGGCCGCTCGTACCATTATACCCAACCCCCTTAATAACTAAATCCTTCCCGTCTATCTTTACAGGTGTCTTGCCAATTGCCCACTTATCGCTTGAAATGTCGTAAAGGACTCCATAAGTGGTATCAATTGCATTAGATGAATCGCTTAGCATGTATATCCGTGGTAATGGATCATATTGTTCCAGAAATTCTCTCGATGCAGCAGTATTGAGTACAATAGAATCGGTCGTAGTTGGCACATGTTCTTTTTCTTCTTCTTCTTTTACTTGGGGTGTAATTTCTCCAATCACACTAGTCTCGAGGAACGATGGTGTCTCTTGACGCAGAGGATTTCTTTGAAAATACGGAAGTTGTGCGAATGGACTAACATAATTACTACTACTACTAAAAGAAGATGATCTTCGTTTGTTAATTCCTCGCAAATGATAAGGTATTGACGGTGTGGTACCATACTGCTGAATCGGCGACCTTTTCTTTTTGATGGGGGAGGAATGACGTTTTGGCGACGGTTTTGTGAACACCTCCTCCTCCTCCACATCCTCCGGCTCTGTCTTTACTAGCGGTTCGATTTTCTTTGCGATGTTTGCAAGTGGTTCAATGAGTGGTTTGTAAGCTTTAGTGAAATTTGCCTCTTTAGTAAATCGATCCTCCTTAAGATGATCATATTTTTGCTGTATAGCTTTACGAACTTGAATTATACGTTTCGTTAACGCTAATCTTTTGCTATCCATCGGTGCGGGTCAACAATAAAACAGATAAACAGGTCTAACAGGTAAATAAACAGCTCTGTTTAAAACAGATAAACAGGTCTAACAGGTAAATAAACAGCTCTGTTTAAAACAGGTATGTTATGTATCCTGTTGAAACGGGGGCTGTTTACTTGTAGGCTGTTTTTTCTCAAATGATATTTTAACGATACCGCTATGGTATTATAAACAGATAAACAGGTCTAACAGGTAAATAAACAGCTCTGTTTAAAACAGATAAACAGGTCTAACAGGTAAATAAACAGCTCTGTTTAAAACAGGTATGTTATGTATCCTGTTGAAACGGGGGAGCTGTTTACTTGTAGGCTGTTTTTCTCAAATGATATTTTAACGTTACCGCTATGGTATTATATACTGAGCGAAGCCTTTCCTAAAACGGCCGTTTTGTACTTCAGCGTCTTTATTTATTACCAGGAATCCGTATCGATTTCGCCAACTCTCTGAGCACATGTCTCCAAACAATTGCATGCTTACAATTGGGGTGACATGATCTTCATATATGTGACGAAAATTCAAATCATCCTGTTCGAAGAGCACTATCAAATTGGCGTTATCTCTAATCAGCTGTTTGGGGATTTTAGTATAGGTTTGACCCAAGTAGAAGCAGTCAATGTTATTATGACGTCCCATTGAAAGGTACGCTCTAATATGGTTTTGTTTTTCGCAAGCGATATCCTCAAAGATAAATACTGAATTGGGTTTTGCCACGCTCGGTTCCATAATGTCAGTATTATTGCTGAAGCAATAATAACCAATATCTTTCATGGGATATAGAATTTCACCCAAGAGTCGATATTTTTCTTGATTCAACGATTTTGAATAGACATACACGTGTTTGAAACGAAGACCGTTCGGTTCAGTTAGGAGACTCAGCATGGTGTTTGTTTTCCCACAATTGGAAGGACCACAAATTATAGCGCGTACGCTGTTTGGAAGTAACTCTCCATGCCGTTGTTAAATCATCGAGATTTAGAATAGGTAGTTTTTGAGTTTGAACCACTACTCGCATGTTGTTGTTGTTGTTGTAGTTGATCAGTGTCTATCCCAAATAAAACTGCACAACTTGTCAATATGGTTCTTTATTTAATACATCTAATATTACAATAAATTATTATAACATATTATAGTTTTTTCTCTTCTCCCGTCAGAGGATTGTATTGCACTATGGCATCATGTAATATGAGGCAATAGGCGACGATACCGGCTTCAAACACCTCCAACGCTTCCATTTCAAGTTTTACATCTACAGTCGAGTGTTTTAGTAATTCATTTGGTTTTGAGAAATCCATTACGAATATTGGGCATGTCTTGAATTACGAATAGTCAAACAATGCATCCTCATGATTGTTGATGGTATAATAGTCTCTACGAAAATTTAAATAATTTTGGTAGGCTATTATGTACTTGTTGACATTGAAATCCAAATGCATCGCTTCGTATGGGTAACTTTCCGAGTTGAGGTGTAACTTTAGATTGCGAATGTTTACGTTATCGAAATCGGCCGCTCTTTCTGTCGTTGAAAACTTTTTCCCCTTTTGAAAACCCACAATTGCCCATCGAGGCTTCTCCAATTGAGTGGAAGTTTTTATTGGCCATATATCCGACTGTGTCTGTTTTAAAGCTGGCAATTCGCATAGTTCCCATTGACGAAACGGAATCGTAATGCTTGTATTTTTATTGATTTTTGGAACAGAGTTAGTTTAGCACTGTCGCTTAGCATCACATGCGGAATCTTCCATTGAATTTTATTTAACGTTATTTTAGCGTCGTTTGCGGTACCCTTATAACAATCAGCATCGCTTCTGGAACGTATTAACACCAACTCCTGTCGCATGTTCACGATAACTTGTTGATAATCTTCCATACTTCCGAATATGTGTTTTAGACTTATACAGACGGTAAAACGTTTTTCTTTGTTGCTTTTAGCGTGTTCTGCTTGTAACGGTTCCTCATTCTTCGGTGACCATCCCAAATGCTGTAAACCTTTGCTTTCGTTCCATGTGTACGATACGTATCCTTTGAGTGCTGATGTTATACCCGGATTTCTACATGTATCCACTTTCTGACCTCCTAACTCGTAGCGTATGTCTTCGAAAAGGAATGGTGCAAAGTTGTTTGTTAGGTAACATGTTTTTACGCCGGCTCCTTCTACTGCCGAACTTCATTCGATTTTACCTTCAATGTACAGGAAACTATCATATGTTGCGGTAACTAAATCTTGACTCTGTATCAATATACGGATCTCATCGGACAATCCATAATTAGAAGAACCGTACGGAAGATATGTATGAATATCAGACTTGGTGATGGTCTCATCAAAACGTGCACTTTGAAAGATGTTTAACGAATCTGCCATTTCTATGTGGTTTTAACCCTATAGATTTCAAAAACTACTTTTCGGCAGACGTTAATTCGCCAGCACGCTCCCTGTTTGAGTAAACCATTGTAGGCCCACGTCCTGTATTTATACCATCAATGAGGAAAGATGAAAACGGACCTTGGTTAATTCTTAAGCCCATATTCTTTTAGTTCCAGTCGTACCGTAAATGGTTCGCTCTCCCCGAAATCGATTCATTCACCTTTCCGGTTCGTTAATTTAATTGAAATATTACCGATAGTATTGGTGTTGACTTCCAAATACTGAGGATTGCTAGAGATTTTGTCTAAACGATAGCCTGGTGGGACAGACACGTCTATTTCATACAGCACCTTCGCTGGATTCCAGTTTCTATACGAGCCTTTGACAATATTACACTCTATGTGAATATTTGTGTATATCTAAAACAGAGATATGTAAAACGTTAGCTTCCAATATCACCGGTTCAAAACCTAGCATACGTCCAATGGAATCCTTTTGAGTAAAATCTATGTCAAATTCACAGCTAAGCTCGCACTTGAGCGTGTTATTATTTGCCCTTAAACTAAAGAGACTTGTAGGAATGTGCGTTTTTATATAGATGCTCAGTTCTTCCAACTCGTATGCGCCATGTGGAATTTCAATAGCGTTGATTTCTGTCGCTTTTCTGTAATAAAATTTATCGTTTCCAGCGTGTATATTCCTTATACTATTACAACCGGTAAATCCGACGACACCGATTACGTAGGTTTTCTCTGAATTAAGTTCGATCGGGGGATAAAAGTTATTACTCGCTATGTTACCCTCTACACTGAAGGTAATTGACATGGTGACTGTACGTTCCCCAACTACTGAGTATGCTATTTATATAGAAACTTTAAGCAGAGATGTCCACAATTTGTGGTACCGAATTGTTGCTCTTGAGAGTAATTATAGTATATTTCGCAATCGCGAAAATAGTCCAAAACTTCTTTCGGTGGTGGAATATTTCCGAAACTATCATAGTACCATACGCTTCCATCACGTTTTTTGTAACAAACCCAATGAGTACCACGTCCCTCTTGATTATCTAAATTAATAATACCAGACTCTTTATTCCATGACAATTTTGGTATATTATCTCTCATAAACACATCCCTAAAGTATGGTACATCCCTTGCATGTTTTATTAGCTCTACATCAGTCAAAGGCCTTTTCGGTAATTTTTGAAGTTTTTTTTTTTTATTATTATTGGTTTCAAGTGCAAAGCCATACCTCCTCCTGACCGATAGGGTTTCAAAAATATCGCCCCACCGATTTTCTTACCTACAGCGATGGCCTCCATTGTACGATTATGGTGCGAAGTTTCATCTAACATTTTCCTTGCATTACTAGATGCGTTAACCGCTTTTGCAGTACCCGCTGCCCCTCCAGCTAAAGCACCAACCGCGGATAATCCCGCAAATAACGGTATAAGAAATGGTAAAAATCCACCCTCTTTAGGCAGCTGAATTACTCTGGGAACGCTTACCTTCCCCTTCCCACCTAACCTTTTTACAGTAAGTTTTGCTGTTGTAAGAGCTGATTTTATAGCCTTTATGGTTCTAGGACTGTTTTTCATTTTCTTGGTAATTATTCTACGTAATTTCAATAGACTGGTACGCGGTCGTTTTGTTCTGCTAACACCCATTCCTAACTTTCGTTTTGCCTTCATTATACCTGCTACAGCTAAAGATGCTGTGGGTTCACCTAACTTTGCGTCGGATGCCTTAACACGATCCCAAGCTTTTCTTTCCAAAATATGATCAGCGTGATGTCTACTAGCCAAGTCTTTACTATCCCTATAACTGATATCGTGAGCTTTGCAATGAGCGTCTAAGAGATTAATACCGGGATCACCACGCTGAAGCCGTTTATCTAATTTTGTTCCGGGGCCACAATACTGATATCCGGGAATATGGAGCTCAACGGGTAGCTTATTAATGCGAGTATTAACCAGACCACCCTCACGTGCACTTTTCCGCTTCCCGACTAACATTGTTCGCATGGAGGGAGGAATTTCTATATTTATAGGTAACGATCAATGCTACAAGCAAAACATACAGATGTTTTACCAATATTTTATTTATTCATATATGTGATACAGTAAATAGCTAGGTCGATAATACAACAGCTCCATCATACAAACTGTATTGTGAGAATTTATATCATACTTGTAATTCAACACATTTTCAAAGTCATTATAAATGTTATCATTATTGGTTGCATCATCGTCGCCATACTCCATCTTACGAAAGTGTCGGTAATTGTTGACTTGCTCGATGAGATTTTGAAAGAAACATGGGAGCCCGTATGATTCCAGTAATTCCAACCGATAGTTAATTATATCCTTTAATTTTAAAAGCTCTTCAGTGTCGTTCTTGTTCAACGTACAGTAACAGTCGTGGTTTTGCTGAATTGTTACGCTTTTTAATAGTCTTTCTGATGCACCTTTCACTACTTCCCAATTATAAAAAATGTTAAAATTGCTGTCAAGCAATTCCGAACTTTGCTCGTGTTCAATGTCCATATCCTCGTTGATATTTGACCAATCAATGCGGTTTTCAGTCTCTTGGGAGGAAAAAAACTTCATTTCCAGATATGTTTGCCACTTGAGTAGCATCTCCCAATCTTGTCTTTTCATAACAAGAAGCCCGTCTGTAGATACAATTCGTATAACTGGTGCAAGATTTAGGTGCGTACTGTATCCAACTTCAACTTTCTTGGAGAATTGACCTCGAATAAATTATATAAGCTACAATCAATTAAACATTCACCAGTAGTGCTGTTATGTACATTTTCAGTTGGGAAAGAGCACTCGGTAGAGTAGCTGCTGTGGTAGAACTATTCCCCATCATTACAACACCAACACGAACATGTGAAGAAGTTATTGCAGCTATTCTTGCTATCCATGTAAAATCTTTTCAAATTCATTTGATTGGACTTGCGTTGACCTCAACAGTTGATGAATTTATAACCGCAAATATATATATATATATATATATATATATATATATATATATATATATATATATATATATTTATTTATTATTATTTATTTATTATTATTATTACCCCCACCTCACAACATTATTATGATGGTAGAGGGGAGAACAGTTCTTAGAATCTATCATGATATACCTCAGCACGGTGGTGTTCTTGTAGTATGGGTGATAAAATACATCCCAATTGTTTTATTTTACTACGGAAACGTAATCTATCCAGCGCCAAACTTTCCCACAGCCCTTTTCTTGCATTACGATAAGCAAAGGTCCACACTACATATTATACACTACATTTTTAGTCTCATCAATAACAACTCTCTTCATTATTATGTACCTACTCTTCATTTAATCAAGAAATAAAAGCCATTATTTGCAATTAAAAATATATAGTTTTATTTTTTCAAACAGTTATACATGAACATACATTATTATTATTTTTCCAGAAATGTTAAATTAGTTGTCTTCCCTACAGTTCCGACGCTGATGATGTACACGTCTTTCTCAGCCAGACATTGTTTAAACTTTTCAATGCGATCTACTTTTTTGAAGTATTCATAAAATCGTAAGGGAAGTATGCACTTAAAGTTCTCAGTTTCAATCACAATATGTTTCCCATACTTCGTGTCGATTGTATCCATATCAATCACTTTGTATTTTGCACCCACTTCAAACTGTTTTACGTTCGTGAAGGGTTTACAGAAAGTGCTGCTGTTCAATGCAGATAGATCCATCTTTACTGATTCGAGAACGCTTTTGAATTATAGTTGATGCCGGAACTGTCCTATATATATTACTGCATCATGATTTTGATGGTAGAGGGGAGAGTGTACTTTGATAATTGTATCGATAGGCTAATCTGCATCTGATGAGGATGAACTGCTACCATCAGGAGATGCTGTCCATTTTTTTACATCGTTGCAAAACTGAGGCAATTGCACAGCTTTCAGTTCTTCTACAAAACATGTTCTACATATTTTCTTTAAATTTAAAAACTTTTCACATATCGTTACTCCTTTCTCATACTTTTTCACCAGGACGTTACATTCCGCTTCACTATAATCACCTCGCCCGTAAACCGCCTCATGTTCGGCATCGAATACTAATGCCGAAGATTCTTGCTTCAACCGTTCCACCGCTGTTCTCAGGTCAGTTGCTTTGGTCCATTGCTCTTGAGCGTATGCCATCCACATGTTTTACACAACACTCACTACCCATTACACTATTTCCTTATATTGTTACTCTAAACTACTCCCACTATGTTACATTAGTGCAGATAAGAACCATCTCTTTGATTACCATACATATCTGGTTACGCGCATAAGCTACTTTCAACGATGATGTTGTCACTATACTTTTTAGCTGTAACGCGATCACTTTTGAGTGAGGATATGAACCGACCCATTTTTAGCTATGATATACAGATCAATAACCTTTGACCTTGACCTTGATTACACTATTTTTAGACTTCTAAGAATTGTAATATGATGATGATGACATTGCAATTTCTATTTTTAGCTTCTGACCTTGACACACAAATTTCCCGCCAAAAACGTTTGACCGCAGAGTGACCTTGCAACCCTCTCATTTTAACATGGAGTCGTTACTCTTGTTGACCTCTGAATGATCTTGAAGTTTTGAAAGTCGTAACCTTGAAGTGGAGTATTCACCTTCAATGAACTCATGACCTACTTTTTATGCATAGCTTACGAGATCGTGGTGACCTTGAAGTAGAGTAGCTCCTACCTTACGTTACTACTACTACCGATATATGCAATGTGTACGATGACCTTGACCTTGAGCAGAAACACTCGTAGAAAAACTATAGTAGAAAAGTGGAGTAGCTCCGGCCTTACATTACTACTAACTTTCATATTAATATCCAGTCTATTGGTCGTAAGACAAACAATATTGAATTTATCGCAAATCTGTATGATTATAATATAACATATAATGTTTTTCGGAGCACTGGTGCAACAAATTAAAATTAAGTGAATGTTACATTAATGAATATTCCCTTACGGACAGTTATTGCAGTGAAAATAATGGTCATGGTGGAACCTGTATTTATGTTAACAATCAACTAGCAGAATACTGTCGACCGGTAAATTGATTAAAAAGTATTCAAAAGAAAATTGTATTGAGTGTTGTGGTATAAGTTTATATAATTTATGTATTGTTGTTATATACAGACCGCCGTATAGTTATAACATAATCAATTTTTATAAACTGATCAATGTTTTAATGGATAACATATGGAATATGGAAATGAAAACTTTCACCATTAACACTCATAAGTCATAATAAAATACTTATCTTTTTTTGGGTTTTTTAATGGTGTACTTTAAATTATACAATCTAAACGTTTCGATAACACTTACAGTTATCTTCGTCAGTAGTAATGTTTGTTAAAAATTGTTAAAGATGTTGTAAACAATTTTGTCAAATTTGACAAATTAAAACATAAACATAAGCCTGCTATTAATATAACAGTTTGAGAAGCGTATAAAGCCAACTATAAAATTTTAGTAAAGAATAACTAGGTCATAAAAATTAAATATTGTTAAACTGCCTCAAAGATGACAAACCAGAACACTCTCTACGACGAAAACTAACAATGAAATGTGTCAGCCAAAAAACACATTTAACAACATTTAATCGAGTTATGATGTAAGTGTAAAGTTGTGAAAAGCTTCAATTTGAAAATGATAAAAGCATTCATAAATCCAAAAATTACATCAAATAAAATAACCCAGTTAAATCTAACAAAGAGATATCTTTATCAATAATTGGAAGTGTTATTAACAATGAAAAGCACAATGCAGAACGTTCTTTGTAATTTTTAATTCTAATTTAATTTCAACCACTTATGTTAAATTATAGTGCTGTGGTAATTTAACATATAACTGGTAAAGCATTTGCTTCAAGGTCTAGGAAAAACACAGCAAAAAACGTAGACATACCAAAAGTTAAAATTAAAATCAAAATTAAGACGTATCATCATGATTTTTTTTAAATTATAAGATGCCAAAACCTATTTAAACGGAGATTTTCTTCTTGTCTATTAAAATTATTCGGGTGTTTATATATTTCAATAGCTTCACGTTGCAAACGAACATAATAATGAGTTTGTCTTGACAATATTTGCATATTGTCAAATTGAATGTCTTGATGATTTAGGTTATTCAGGGCATGGTCAGCCACAGCAGACCTCTGTGGTTGACCCAATCTACAAAATCTCATATGTTCTTTGCGTCTTGTATCAAAACTACGTTTTGTGGTTCCAATGTATACTTTTCCACATGAACAAGATAACTTATACACTCCGGAAGATGACAAAGGGTTTGACACACCTTTAGGTGATCTTAAATGTTCTTTGATTTTTCTTGTAGGTTTAAAAATAGTCCTAATGCCATATTTAATTAGGATTTTTTCAATTCTATTTGTAACATTAGCTATAAAAGGTAGATAAGCAGTACCAACATTAAGAACTGGTTTCTCTTTAAGGTTACGCCTAGAAGGTGTAATAACATTATTAATATCTGTAAGTGAATATCCATTATCTTGTAAGGATTTTCTTAAATATTTATATTCATCATTCAAAAATTCAGGGTCACAAATTCGTTTTGCTCGATCTACTAAAGATTTAATTACACTAATTTTTTGACGTGGATGGTGGTTGGATAATTTATGAAGGTATCTATCAGTGTGTCTCGGCTTTCTGTAAATCTTAAAAGATAGTGAATTATTATTTTTAGATATTAATATGTCAAGAAATGGTAAACTTCCATTAGTTTCTTTTTCCATGGTAAACTGAATACTAGGATGAATACCATTTATAAAAACCAGAAACTCGTGCAGTGCTTCTTCTCCATGTCTCCAAATAACAAATGTGTAATCTACATATCTATACCAAACTGAAGGTTTTTTAGGTGTATTTTGTAACGCTAATGTTTCAAATTTTTACATATAAAAATTAGCTATAACAGGACTAAGGGGAGTACCCATTGCTACACTTTCAATCTGTCCATAAAATTTACTACTCCACTGAAAATAAGTTGTAGTAAGACAGTGCTGAAAAAGAATGGTTATGTCCTTTGGAAAAAGATGATCAATGTATTCAATAGTTTCTTTTAGAGGTACTTTTGTAAAAAGTGAAACAACATCAAAACTAACCATTATATCACCCTCTTCAATTTTGAAACTATGCATTTTTTCAACAAAGTCGGCAGAATTTTTAATGTAATGGGGTGTTTTTGCTATATGAGGTTGTAATAACAATGTAAAATGTTTTGCAAGGCTATATGTAGGAGAACCGATTGCACTAACAATAGACCTTAAAGAAATATTAGGTTTATGAATTTTTGGTAAAACATATGCAATAGTCTTCAACACATTGTAACCTGTGGTGACTTGAACATTGATTATCTTAAGCATTGTTCTTCAAAGATCACCTTATTTGATATCCTTGATACTCACTGCATGACATCTTTGTTTGGCGAACCCACATGAGTCTATAACACTAGCACAAGTGTAGGTGGTTCTGGTATTGATTACTTTTTAGTCAATTTTGATAAATACGTTAGGTATAAAGCAAACTATGATCCCGGCATATCTGACCACTATCCTCAAGAAGTTCACTTAAAAATTTCAAAAATAGGTAGTATGAATAATAATACCACCCCGATTAAAAGTTATCGTCGTAGATGTTCACTATCTGCGGTTACAGAATTTCAATATTTATTTAATAGAGAATTTAATGCAAATGTTGACAAGTTCGATGAATATATTTATCATTAAAAATTATTATTAATTTTATTAAATACATAAATAAAAAGTTTACCTCGAGTAGCATTTGAACCTACGACATGTACTTTGCTAGAGTACCGCGCGGTATTCTAGCAAAGTACGTAGGTTCAAATCCTACTTGAGGTAAACTTTTTATTTATGTATTTAATAAAATTAATAATAATTTTTAATTACATATTTACCTTTGAACTTATTCGTTCATAACAAAAACTTAGAATAATATATTTATCAGTTTATTACCACATTCTTTTGGTACTTTGAAACCGCCTTTCCAAAAAAAAACTATGTAAAAACTAATCAAAAGTTAACCTCAAATTTGAAAATTCAATTTTCCAGCGAATTGCAGCTATCTGTTAATATTACGTAAGTTGAGTAATCTTAGTGGCGAATTTGAACAGGTATATATTAATAAGAAACGTCAATTGAACAAACCGATAAAATTTGAGAAAGAAAGGCACATCGAAAAATTAGTTAATAATGCTCCTAACAAGGTAAAAATGTTATGGTTATTATATAACCAACGTAACCCTAATAAAAGCAATGAGAAAAATATGATTTCTATTAAAATTAATACCAATATTACTGACGAAAGAAATATTTCCAATGTTTTTGCCCATAAATTTTCTAGTACGGTTAATGATATTAAAATTAAATTTAATCTTAATTCATTGGCTTGTACTGCATGTCCTAACTTCGAGCACTCAATACCTGTTGAAGAAAACGAAGTCAAAAAATCATATTTGATTTAAAATGTAACCTATTCGGTCCAGACGAAGTTCCATCTCATGTACTGAAAACGTGCTTCACGGCTCCTGTTAGTACCTTAAAAGATATCATCAACACCTCGATTTCTTATGGAAAATTTCCTTCATTTTTAAAAACAGCGCATACTATACCAATCTTCAAAAAAGGTGATAGAATCGATTTAAATAATTACCGACCAATATGGATGCTCATCTGCTTTTCTAAGGTGATAGAAAGAGCAGTCTGTAATAGAATCTATGATTATTTGGATAGATTTCATCTGCTCAGTTTGGATCAATTTGGTTTCAGGAAGGGTAAATCGACTGAGTTAGCACATATCGAATGTATACAAGTTATAATAAATAACATTGACAATAACCATCACATATTTTGTATTTCGTTTGATCTGCAAAAGGCATTTGATTGTATTGATATCCATTTCATTGCAGAAAAAATTCACCAATTAGGCGTTCGAGGTGTACTTAATGAGTGGGTAATTTACTTTTTGAAAATAGAACGTTCAAAGTGAAAATTAATGATAATTTCTCGGATACTATGTCTTCTAATATTGGCACTCCGCAAGGGAGCAATTTGGGTCCCTTAATTTTTCTATTATTTATGAACAATCTACCGCTACACATTTCGCAAGCCAAACTAATCATGTATGCAGATGATACATGTATGGTCGTCTCAAATAAATCATGTGACACTGCTATTAATAAAATTAAACTTACGATTACCGAATTTTTAAACTGGTGCAGTAAAAATAATTTAGCAATTAATTTTGACACTGCTCAAATTATTCAAGTTCATAATAAATACATTAAACCTGATACCCTGCAAATCTCCATGAATGACAAAAACTTCAGCATAGCCGATTCCATAAACCTTCTGGGACTAACAATTGACAAAAATTTATCATGGAAATACCATACGGATAAACTCTGTGCGACTTTAAATAAATCCTATTTCTTACTGGCCTCGCTTAAAAACAGTTTCGGTATTGACGCATTAATAAATTTTTACTTCGCCACGGTTTACTCATATCTTAGCTATGCCGTGATAATTTGGGGTAATTCGTGTGGTCAACGGGTTTTCCTTTTACAAAAACGAATAATTCGTATTATTTTTAGAGTCAACATCTTCGATTCGTGCCGACCATTTTTTAAGAAATTTAAAATATTACCTCTTAGGGCCATATGTGTTCATAAATTACTGTGTTACATACACAATAATAATAATTTTGTAACTGGTAAAGATATTCACACATACGTCACACGAAATACGAATTTAATACAATTAAATAATTATAATCATTCGTTCTATACTACATCGGCATGGTACAACGGAATAAAATTATATAACTCAAAAAATATACCCATACTAAATTTAAAGTTGAAGTAAAAAAGTTGCTTCAAATGAATCCGTGCTACAACATTGACGATTTTTACAATATATGTTAGTGTTAGTCAGTGTTAGTTTTCTGTGTAATTTATGTGTGATAAATAAAATTATTATTATTATTATTATTATTATTATTATTATTATTATTATTCTTACATTTTACATATAAATTTATAAAGTTTTATGTGTGAATAATCTTTAAGTGATAATAAAAATGAAGTGCAATCATTGCAAAATAGATTTAATTCAAGAAGAGGTGAAATGTAACGGATGCAATTGTCACTATCATTTCAATTGCTCGGTATCAGAATATACGTATCGTGGAAAGTCCAGATCTAGTAAAGTAGCTTGGAGATGCTTATAGTGTCGTAATAAGGAAAAAACCAACGCAGAAGCTTCGGAAGCCGAGTCTGTTGAACGACAAACAGGGAGCGACTTCAAGGGAGAGATAACGCCTAACATAAAAGTTATTTTTAACAGTTTACTGGAATCTATGCAACATATGTCGCAGAATATAGAAAAATTGGATAAAAAGGTAAGCCGAAGCCTCGAAGAAAATAAAAAATTGAGGAAAGATATTAAGGTGCTGCATATAATGTTACAAAACAAGGATAAGCAGATAGAAGAATTGTCTGATAGAATTAATAAAATGGAGCAATTTGGGAGGCGAAAGTTCATCGAAATTCACGGTCTAGATAATGGCCCATAAACACCAAATGAAAAATATGAAGAGATCGCGCAGAAGATATGATGTGCCGACATATCAGTCAAATCAGTTAAACAAATTTCATTGCCAAGGTCTAATCTTCTATTGGTGCAATTAACTAATGAAGAGGATAAGGACGTTGTAATAAAGTTGGTACGTGTAAATGTAGTTTATAAATTTATGGTCTTTAGTTACGACTCATCCTATAGGTTATTGGAAAATGGCAACATTGCCAATAAAATTCGTTCTTAATAGGAAAATTTTTCAAACATGTGACCGTTTTAAATTTTTGTATTGGTAGAAATTAATCAGGCTTTCTTTTTTTGTTTTCTGGTACCTTCATAGAAGAAGGAAAAAACGTCATTTTTGGCAATGAAATTTAATGCGTAGTTAGAAGCAAATGGAAAATTTGGAAAAGGTTTCCTTAAAAATTTGATTGAACTTTTCAAGTAAAATTTTAACACAGCCTGTTGCTGGATTTAATCTTTTCCATATAAATAAATCCTGTTGGGATTTCGTATTTGAGTTCGGCTTTGATTTTTTGTTTCTACTACACCTTAGCTTCTTTCAAGAGGTAAGCTACTCACTTTCTTTTCTTATTTACTAGACATAACTTTGAAATGCATGTGTTGAAATTTTAATACAGCATAAAGGTCATATTTTATAAAAATTTGGGTATTGATTTAAATTCTAACACAGTTGTCTTATATAGGTTTTTCTGGTCCTTTACACATTTACTCAAGATTAACATCTTTCGTGCTTCCAGAAGAGATAGTTAAACCGTTTGTGACAGCACAATTGGATACCATTCATTCGAGGTGTGAAATATTAGTTATGGGTCTTTGAACCTGAATTGAAACAGTTTACGATTACTCCTTCTCCGAGCATCTTCCGCATTAACTGAAGAAATATACGTTACACCTACGACTATCTTCGGATAAGTATTTTTGTTACACGCACACAAAAAATTTACCTACGGTGAGTGACTTTTGTTAGCTTTTCTACATAACGAGGCTCTTGTTATCTGTACATTACTGAAATTCTTATAACAAGTACATTCCGAGGCTTGCTACATTGTATTAGTGTGTTTCCGCAATTATCCTATTCCTAAAATTAATGCTTATACTTTACTGTTAAACATTTCCTTAGTAATCGTTAGAGTAATATTAGACATTTGTACCTGTAAAAGATAATTTGGGTTATTTCAAAGTTTATCATATACTTACATTTAACTTGACAATAGAATTTGTATTTTAGCTATCAATTTCTAACTGTTTTCTTATGTACTAGTTTTGTTTTGATATCAAACCGTAGTTTGTTCAACCGTTAGAACTATCTGTGTATACTGTACAAGCAATCAGCTGTTTAGCTGACGGAACGCTACCATTTGAGTCGAAATGTACAATGTGTGTCATAAATTATGCTAACTGCTGGGGTTGTATAAAAAGTTATTTATTTTAATTACTGTGTAAATCACATTGCATAGTTTATTTATGATCATTGGGAAAAAAAATTGTTACTTTTCACTGATTACAATTTAATAGTTGTTTAGTACAAAACTGTTTGAATTAGGGCTTACTCACTTTAATTTTTGGTTTGTAGCCATATGCTTACTAATGAATGTGTCAATCTGTGTTGCGCATTTATTAAATTTTTGCATTGTGATTGCCAAATCTGTAATTAACTTGGCCTTTCTGAATTTTCTAAACGCTTCATGCTTACTTTGTCTGTAATGCTCATAGTAACTACTTTGAATAATTTTTTTTAAGGTAAACAACGGGGTAGACATCTAGTGATAATTTTCGCTTTATATTTGGGGTTTATTTGCGTCCGGTTGATTGGAAACTGATGTATTAGTCCGACGGAGAGCTCTTCGTGGAATATCGGTGTACAAGTATTCAATTTCGGATAATTATATACATGTTTGGGTATGTTTTTTTGGGTAAACGCTAGATGCCGGACCGTATTGTGTCTGATTATGTAAATTTTAAGTAAAATTCGTAGTAGTTTTTTTTTTATTTGTTTGAAAGGTAAGTTGATTGCTGGTGGTTTATTTGGTAGATATATTGTATCTGATGTATTATTGATTGTTGTTTTTGGAATATTTCCTGAAAGAATTGTATTTATGTCTGCGAGTTGGCGCTCCATAATTTTTTTTTTATGTTAGATACGAAGATTTAATTATTATTATAAAATTTACGCTATTTTGCAGTGGGTATATTAAATAAGTGGTGTTAAACGATCGTAAGGTGTTTCGTTAATCCTGTGATCTACGATCAATGTCCTAGCCAGTCCTTTGTCAGAGTAGCTTTAGTTCACCATTTTATTTTAGTTGTCTCTTTTGTCCCGTGTGGCCGTAGCCCTTTTCTTGATAGAGGGGCGATATAAACTTAAATCAAGTGGTGCCCTTTTTTAAATTCGATGTATATCTTTTCTCCTGCCAAAACGCCCATGCATCCAAGTGCTTAACCGACCGACTGAGCTTCCGGCTAATTCCTTAATCTATTCTACATCACTTTAGCCACAATTTCTACGATTATCCCTTTGCGCACGTAACAAAGTGTGGTAAGGAATGGTGGCGCAAGTTATCAGATACTGATAAGAAGGTGAATAAAAAAATTTTTGTAAATGAGAAGCTAATCCCACATTTTAGAAAAATTTTTCGCGAAACAAAAAGAACGGCATTAACTTACAATTATAAATTTGTTTGGTTTCGGAATGGACGAGTGTTAGTTAGAAAAGCGGAAAATGACAATATAATAAAAATATCCTCTATGAGCGATATTGATAAATACATAAACTAATTATATCTCTAAATAACGTTTAAAAAAGATAGTTTTATAGTTTTAAGTTATTAATTTTGAAATTTTTCAAAAGAATTATTTGTAATTTTCAATTTTATTTATGAACTCAAGTGAAAGTAACCATTACAATATAATCAATTTCCACAATTGTACAGATATAGTTGAATGGAAACGATTTATAAATGCAACAAACGAACCAAGCAATTCGATTAATATATTTCATGTTAACATCAGGTCAATTAAAAAATATTTTAATGATTTACTCATTTTATTTCATAATTGTAATTTTGATATTATAATGTTGTCGGAAATTAATATAAATGAGTATGAATTTGATGCTTACAATACTGTGAACTATACCTGTGTAAAAAAAATTAGAAAAGATAGAACAGGTGGAGGAGTCGCTCTTTATATTAAGAATAATTTGAGATTCAGAGAAATACATACTAATACAGTAAATTTTGAATCCATAAACTGCTTGATAGAATTCCCAAGTGCGAAAAACGTAATAAGTGTGTTAGGCTTATACAGACCTCCTAATTTACATATCAAAAACTTTCTAAGTGAATTAGAAAAAACTTTACAAACTAATAAATCACACGATGGGTTAATAAATGGGGATATAAACATAAATTTATTGGATGGACACAACTCAAACGTTTGTGAATATGAATGTTTACTTTCGGGCTTAGGGTACATAAACGTCATATTTGATGTAACTAGGGAAGAAATTAGGGAAAACGAATTAAAAAGATCATTAATTGACCATATCTATATTAAATCAAAATTTAGAAACATTAAATCAGCTGTAATTGAACACAAATTGGCAGATCATTTCCCAATCGTAATGTGCATAGAAAATGAAGTTTTCACCATGTCAAAAAGCATGATCTACTCACCAGTTAAACGATTGAACCATCATAAAATTAATAAAATGATACAAGAATACGACTGGTCTTCTATTAGTGATAGCGATGTAAATAAATATGTGCATAACTTAGTAACCACGCTTAACTAATATCCTTTATTCTAAAATAAAAGAAAGAGATAGATTGTACAGACAGTGGAAATCCAATCTCACTAAATTGGAATATAAGGAAGCCTATAAAAAATTTAGAAATAAAGTTAATGGCGAAATTAGAGACGCAAAGAATAATTACTTTAAGAAAAGGATAAGTAACAACAGCAAAGGAAATGTATGGGAAGATATTAATTATATCTTAACTAGGAAGAAAACAAAGAATGTGGATGAGAAGATTATGTGTAGTTTGGGTCTTTCATCCTCTAAAAGAGACATTACAACAAATTTCGCCAATACCTACAAAGACCAAGTTACAAAGTTAATTTTAAAATGTGATCACAATATACATCCAGAACTAAATTTAACAGATGCAATCTCGTGGTTTTGTATTCCTAAATGTACGGAAGAAGCTATAAATAATATTATCAATAGTAGTCTAAACATAAAAAAATCACCAGGATACGACAACATCAGAGCTCTGGAAGTAAAAAACAATATAAACATTTTTAGTAAAATCATTACAGAATTAGTAAATAAATCAATTAAAACTGGGATTTTTCCCGATATATTTAAAACAGCTATTACTAGGCCTATTTATAAAAAAGGTAATCCAATGGAGTATACAAATTATAGGCCCATAAGTATACTACCTGTAATAGAAAAAATATTAGAAAAATATGTCACAAAGCACCTCAAAAAATTCATCATTGATAATAATATTATACACACAAACCAATATGGATACCAGAAAGGAAAAAGTACTGAAGCTTGGTTAAACAAATTTACTGACTACATTAACACACAACTAGATAAAAATAGATACATGGTTGCTGTGTTCGTAGATATGTCAAAAGCGTTTGACACAATCAAACCAGATCTACTTATAAAATGTCTAAATAGAGCAGGAGTAAATTCAAACGTGTTATCTTGGTTTGAGAGTTATCTAAAGAATCGGCACCTTATAGTGAAAGTTGAAAATGAGCGCAGCAACAAAACAACTCTTAAATATGGTGTGCCACAAGGTAGTAACCTTGGCCCATTGTTATTTATTGTATATATAAACGATGTCTTTTCAATTACAAATAGGACTCAATCTTATATGTATGCGGATGATGCAGTACTTTTCTACTCCCATAGAGAATCTGTTACTTGCATAAAGATCATACAAGAGGAATTAAATGTGCTAGTTAAATGAACACATAACAGAAATCTTTTTATAAATGAGGATAAAACCGTCTCAATGATCTATCATACGCCACATATGGAAAAAATTAATAACCTCGAACTAAAAATACATACATGCACGTGTTTATCACAGTCTATATATTGCAACTGTCAAGTTATATACATACATGCACGTGTTTATCACAGTCTATATATTGCAACTGTCAAGTTATACACAGAGTTTATAGTACCACATATCTAGGTGTCAAACTAGATCACAATCTAAAATACGACGTTCACATTAATTACACATATAACAAACTCAAAAAATTTGTAGGATGGCTGTATGTGCTAAGCAGGATATTAGACGCTAATACCATGGTAGTTGTATATAAATCACTGGTACAATCAGTTATTAGGTATGGTGTATCAGTATGGGGATCGGCTGAGAAAACGCACATAAGAAAGTTGGAGAACATGCAATTGAAGATTCTAAAACTAATATGCAAGGAAAAAAAATTAAACACAAAACAACTATTAGAGAAATGTGATACGCTTACACCAAATAGACAATATAAGTTTTGGTATTTAGTCAATTACTACAAAAATTACGAATTTAAGAAAACTGAAGAACATACCTACAGCACACGTAAAAAAAATTACATAGAACCACATTATTTTAATAAATATGGACAAAAAACAATAAAATACGTAGTTCCACATTTGTTTAATATGCTTCCACAGAGCATGGAAGTTGAGACTTTTAAAAAATATAAACAGGACGTTAAAAAGTGGTTGATAAACAATACAAATCAATAATTAATTACATATCTTAATTTTTCTTGCTTATTACAACGCTTATTTAAAATTAGAAATGTGTATATACCATATTCAAACTATTCAAATCATCATGTATATTGTATAGCATATAATTTATTTTATTTATATTTGATTAAGAATACGATTTTTTTTTCTTTTTCTTATTATTTGTAATCAGAAATGTGCATATATCTTATTTGTGAAATTATTATGTATATCGTATAGCGTATATTTTATTTTTACTTATATTTTACTTAGAATCCGATATTGATTTATTTATATTTTATTTAGAATCCGACATTATTTATTATTACCATTTTTTTTATAGACATCTAAAACGTAGCAGCATTGTACATAACTCACCATAAATTATTTCATTGATTGTACGTACTTTGAGCGTCATTAAATTTTAGTTTAATTTAAATAATTTATAGTAATACAATGTATACGATTAAGTAAGGTACAAACAGACAAGTCTTCTGACTTCGATTGACCTACGACAATGTACATTTTGATGAAATAAATAAATTCAAATAAATAAACTCAAATTCAAATTATTATTATTATATTCCATTTTCGCGAAGAATTTTCGAAATCGTGGTTCTGCTTCTACCAGTGGCTGCTTTATTCGTCTAATGCTCGTTTGGCCATCGATTTCAACTTCTCTCAGCACCTCTTCTGCAAAAGCATATCGTGGAGACTCTCGGTCACTTCGATGTGTAAGAAAACTTCCTGTTTCTTGAAGGCAGTGAAAATTCCAGGCTTTCGTTAGTAGGAGCAGGACGTTTGGTGCTGCTGCATAACAATTACCGTTAAACAAGCCGTACAGGAATACAATACCATTGTATTCTTCATTTGAAAATTGATAAGGCATGATTTAATTGTAATTAAAGTAGTTCTAATTGTTACAAAGCAGATGATAAATTGCATTTACATTCAAATAGTGTTTGATACAAATGATATCCAACGTTAAATAAGACACATGTTCTCAGTTTATTGTGGTAGGCAAACAAAATTGCTCTTACGATTTCTACATTTTGAACAATTGTAACCATATTTGTTCGTCGCCTCGTTATTTTATGTGATTTTTTGTACTATGTTGTGTTCTTGTTAATTTGTTAATGAAAATTGTTATTAACAGTTTTGTTTTATGATAATTTTAAGACTTAAGCAGCTGTTAAGAGTATTCACTTTACTTACTTTTACATTTTTCGTCAACCGACCATATCTCCTTAGTGGTTAGGAATTAGGAAAAATTGCACATAATCATTTTTGCTAAAAATCTTTCAAGGAATAAGTATACGAATTTTTCGTAGTTACCCGCCGACACCCTGTATTATGTGTATAGAATTTATTGCAATTTATTTGCTAATATTCTATTGATAAGATTCACTTCATCCTCATTTTAAATACGTAAATAATATTGTTAAAAGAAACGTTACTAACCAAACTAAAATTGTCGATTTTCTAAAAATTAAAAAAAAAAACGCTTAAATACAAATATAAAAAAAAATCCCGCCCCCACGTATTAGAAATGAGGCCTTCGTGGAGTCTCATCAGATGAAAATTGAGTAGAACACCATCTGCGAGTGCGCCAACGGAGCGCAGGTGTAGGACCGTGACCAAATCCAAAAGGGGGCCCAGACTGAGCTCCGGCGGATGCAAATGGTTCTCGGGCGACGTCTCACTTATTGAAAATGAAATAAAGTCTAATTAAAAAGTATTATTAATTTTATTAAATATTAAATTTACTCGAGATAAACTTTATTTATGTATTTAATAAAATTAATAATAATTTTTAATTACATATTTACTTTTGAACTTATTCGTACATAACAAAACTTATAATAAAATAAAGAAATGTCTCGTTAAAAATGGGACTGAGTCGGGGGGCTCCTCTACTAGAGGTGGGTCCAAGGGACAAGCACTACGTGTTACAAACGTTACTCTTGGTGAAGCCTCAATTGAACAAAATTGTGTGGCGCTCCAGTGGTTGAGGCTCTAGCGGAACCGCGGCTGTTTAAAATGGGCCTCAGGATCTCGTCAGAAATTGATTCCTGGAGAAACCCCAGTTGAATTAAAATTGAGTAGAGCTTCAGCTGCTTGAAATAGAGGGTTCATACAAAGCACCAGTTGTTGAAAATGGAGCACAGTCCCAGCTGGATATGGAACCCAGGAAAGGACGCCACATGTTGAAAATGGGACGAACAGTGCAACCAGAAGTAGGCGAGGAATGGGGGTCAAAGTGGAGCACAAATCGGAAGCAATCAGCACGGAACTGATAGTGGGGGTAGAAGTGAGATAAGCGATCAGAAGCATACTGAGCATGGCCACAAGTAGGTGTAACGGTGGGGAACGAATTAGAAGCAGGTATTGCGAGTGGAAGTTAAGTTGGAGCGACCAATCGGAAAGGAGGGGGACTCTAATATGGCGGCGTATTAGGGTTTATTGCCCTAATCCAAAATGGCTCCACCAAAATACATGTAGACGTCGTACTTTTATCAATAATAACAACAAATGAAGTTCTAGAAGTTGGTGAAAGTATTAAGCAACCAGGAATTGATTTAATTTTTAACGTTTTACTAAAATTATAATATAAAACCCTAAAACTAAAGATTTTCTAAGAAGTCCATAATATTATAAAAGATAGTCATTTTGACGTCTGCATGTGTATGTTATTATTAACTTGTCTAACGTGTCTACAGTACCTTTAGTTTTGTTGTAATCTAAAATCATAAAGGGCTTTTTATGATCTTGGTTACACACTCCGTCATCGTGGTGCATGATGCTCATGAGCGTTACATTTTTATTCCGTTTCAGAATATAGCAAACTATTGACGTGTCCTTGGTAAAGTAAAATTTTGAAGAAAGGACTTCTTTCCTGTTGCAGACCAATGCGGCTGGCAATTCAGGCTTATTTTACCAATAGCGCCAAGCACAGTTATTTTTCTTTTCAATAGCATCTGCTCCAGATCGTACAAGGTAAAAAAATTATCACATGTTACGTTGTGACCTTTTAGACTAGAGATTCACAGACCGCGGCCCGCAAGCGGCCCGTTGTTGATCTCGTGGTGGCCCGCTTACCTGTTCGGCTTATCCTAGAATTCGGCAGCGGCGGACTACAATTAGTATGAACACTCATATCCGGTTTATTCTTGTTGCAGTTGCAACTTGTTCTTTGTTGGTGTTTTTGCATTATTAGTGATTGTGATCACACGTTACGTTGTTACCCTTTAGAGCAGGGATGCACAGACCGCAGCCCGCATGCGGCCCGTCGTTGATCCCTTGGCGTCCCGCTTGCCTGTTCGGCTCGTCCGAGAATTCGGCGACGGCGGACGACAATTAGTAAAAGCACTTCTACCCGGTTTCTTCTTGTTGCAGTTGCAACTTGTTCTTTGTTGGAATGTTTGCATTATTAGTGATTGTGATAAGATTGCAAACAAGTATTTGACTGTCCACCCACCTAAGTGATTGACCTAACAATATTTTATAATTCCTTTAGTTGTCATACGAATATTTTTTTTAAGCGACAGTTTCAGGATGTCTGGACTAAAAAATAATTTTTTGTGCAATCGTTTAATAATGTCGTTGAAAACAGAAGATTTCATCTTTAAAATGTGATTTGGCTGTTCATCAAGCGATGTTTAGAAAACCTCTTGAAGACACAGACATTGCAACAGAAATAAGTCTTATAGCTGAACAAATAGTTACTAAAAGGATCTGTCCGGAGTCAGTCAAAAACTTTGAAAAAATCTAATTAAACCTGATGACTGTATAAAGAAGAATTAATGCAATGTCTGCAGATATAACAGATGAATTGACGTTTTTTTTTAAGAAATGTGTGGTGTTCTCTGGCTATTGATGAATCAACCGACATTAGTTACACAGCCCCGTTAATATTTGTACGCGGGATAACGCAGGAGTTTGAAGTGACTGAGGAGCCGATTGGAATGAGTTCATTAACAGATCGACGAAGGAAAGTGACGCGCTTACTGGGCTCTTGGAACTATGTTCCAAAATTGACTTAGATCTGACAAAATTATCACTATTACCACTGACGGGGCTCCCTCCATGACAACAGCGCTTGCTGGACTAGTCACATTACCGAAACAACACCTGGGAAACGACGGCAATGGCTTGAAACAATTTCACTGTATAATCCATCAGGAGAGTTTATGTTCTAAGAATCTGGGATTCGAACATGTAATGAAAATTGTAGTTTCAATTCAAAAAGTTCCTTAACGATATTGAAAGCGAATACGGTGACTTAGTCGTTTACACGGAAGTGAGGTGTCTCAGCCGCGGTCAAACATTTGAACGGTTTCTAAATTTAATTGACGAAATTGAAAAATTTTTCTGACAGAGAAATATAAGAAAGTGCCTGTCATGAAAAGTCCAGATTGGTTATGTGGCTTAGTTTTTTTAGTTGATATTACTGATCATTTGAACACATTAAATTTGTGACTTCAGGGCAAAGATCAATTGACTTCTCAACTATACGGCCACATTTTATCTTTTCAATGCAAGTTAAATCTCTTTCACACTCATTTAAAATCAGGTAATTACGCCCATTTTGCAAATTATAAAAAAAAGTTCAATGTCAACTTCAACGCTGTATATGTTGAAAAGATTGATATTTTGATATAGACCTTCAGGGATCGCTTTGCTGATTTTCGAAAAGAAAAGCCATTGGTGGATTTATTTAACAACCCTTTCGCAAGTTTGCTTAAAAATGCACACAGTACCTACAGCTTGAACTCATCGACCTGCAGAACGATGAGAACCTGCCAAACAAATTTAATGAAGGCAATTTGTTGAATTTCTATCGTTGTCTTGATAGAAATAATTACAAATCGTTAATGGACCACGCATTACAATATGCAGCCTTTTTGGGTCAAGACTTATTTGTGATCAAGCATTTTCAGTGTTGAACATTAATAAATCGAAAAATAGGAACCGTTTGTCTAATGAAAATTTAGAGCCAATTTTACGTTTGGCCACTACAAAAATCAACCCTAATATTAAACAAATTGTTAATGAAATGCAATGCCACGCATCCAATTAAAGGTTGTTCATTTAGTTTAAGTTATTATTCTGTATTCCATTTTTCTATTAATTCTAATATTATTCTCGGTTGCACATATGTCTCAGTTACAAATATGTATTTTGTACTTTATAGTTTATATTCTACTTTCTTTTTTTTTTCTTGGCGACCCGCCAATACATTGCAGCAAACGAATGTGGCCCCAAATCTTGACTCCGTATTTAGCAGGTTTATTCGAAATGTACGGTCTAAAAGGACAACGGCCTCTAAAAGGTACCAATTGCTCATCTACAGTTACAATTTCGTGAACATTATAGAACTTACGTAGAATTGTAACCCATTTATCCCACAAATCCCGTATCTAATTTATCAGTTTGGCGTCATTGTGGTCGAGTTTTTTTATCGTGAAAGAAAATTATTCGTGAAATTACATGAAATCGTTGTAGGGACATCGTTGCTCTGAATATTGGACGACCTACATTTCCATCCCACAGACTGGCTGTTGCCAGCTAGAAACAGTAGGTCAAAATATGCTTCTAGTTCAACTAATCTTAGTTCTTGAAACGTGTGGCCACAAAGTCTTTTGCCTTTTAAATTTGCCATTTTCAAAATTAGGCGTACAATTTTGGGTGTGAAATATAAGAATTACGCGGATTTTATATCAACTATTCTCGACGTTGCATACCTTGTTGGCCCAGGAATCAACGAAATAATATTTGCTGCTGAGAACCTACCCCGATTGATGTGTCTTTTCATTCCATACTATATTGCCATCTTTAGAAGTTAGGTGATTATCCGTATCAGCTTTATCTAAAATCGTAGCTTCCACTTCATCATCCTATTCGCTATCTCGGTTTCAGACAAATTGTATTTTTCAGAAGCACTAGAATCGCTATCAGAAACACACAAAAGTTTCCCAAGTTCACTATCTGCAAGCACTCTCTCACTACACATTTTCAATAATAAATTTCTATTAGGTATTTCTTATTAGAGTGTAACGGTTACGTTTGCGTGTCAAATGTAACGCCTCCTTGGACGGATGTCAAATGTAACGGTATCGGAATTGGAGGTTTACTGTTAAGTGTATTACTACTAATGAATACTTCTCACTTTGCCCTTTTAGCTCAGTCGGAATTTTGTACTTGCAAAATTAGGATCGGGGTTCGTTATTCAGGCTCTCAACACGTTGAACAAATAGATTACAAAAGTTTATAAATATATCTTTATTCCCTATTTATTATACGTCTAATATATGTTATTTAAATTATTTATCTAAGATATAGACATATATATTTTACATGCAAATGTAAATCCTTTTCTTCCTGCAGGATCGTCAGGTGGACATTCTCCGTCCTGGTGGGTCCTGGAACTAAAGGTTAGGTGGTCATCTGGAGTTTCTGTAATGTAACATTAATAGAAGGTTTGGGGTTTTGACTTTTAGTTTACGTCCATTGACTGTTTCAATTTATACTGGTTAATTGCCGAAATAAATAAATAATTTTACCTGAATGCGTCCCTGTATAAAATACAGAAGCCTGTAGCAAGATAACGCTGTATAAACATGTGCGCGATAAGACACCGAGTTCAATACTCTGCCTTTAAAGAAATAATCGATATTTTAAAGCGGTCGGTTATAAGTGTATAAAAGTAATCCAATTTTATACCTGCTTTTCTTATGAAAATAAACTCCTTCACGTTTACATTCAGTTTTTGCCCTTTTTAAATAAATGAAAGCTTTTCGTTTATTTAGGTAGCTGGTGTACGGTAGCGGTGTATTATTTGTTTCCTTTTACGATATTAATTATTTTAGTGTACCGGTTTTTATTTAAATAAAATAAAACTTTTGTTATGTTGGCCGATTTTAAAATATCAACCCTTCGTTTTGTATTAAAGTGAATTTTTCCGCGTCTAACAATAATGATTTGAATTATTTAACACGAGATATTATCTGATAGTTTCTGGTTTCTAGGTAACAATCTTATTAATTGCCAACGGTGCAACTTACGTTTTTTTCTTGGTGGTGGCGGTGGTGGTGGTTTTTTATTTTACAGGAGATAATTTAATACTGACGGACACGTCTAGTTTTTACGGTTATTTTCCTATATTCCTGGAATTAGCGGTGTTTACTAGGTGTTCGGCTTACTCTTCCGACGAGGTTTTAATTACAGGTATTTTGCGGTTGCTGGTACGTTTGTCGAGGTGTGGTTTTTGTGTTGTAGTGTTCGTGTAAATTTGTATGTGTGGGTCTCCTTTGTTAGTAATCTGGGCAACTACCCGCTAACTACGTAAAGGATCTCCGTCGGTCAAATGGATTGTCGGGCAACTAGCCTTCAAACTTCACAGTGTAAATGTGTGTCTAGTAATAAAAGAGTATGTCGGGCTTACAACCCTGCATATCGCTATCACCAGGTATCTCAACTTACGTACTTTCAACGTTAGATCTCTGCAACTCTAACCTTTTGACTTCGGTGTGCTATCAAGTCGCAGAGTCGCGATTTCTACTCGGACGGCGGTTACAGGCGGACGGTTTACAACAGGTAGCAGTCGGCGCGAACGCGACTATATATCACACGGTTCTATTCGGATTCTTGATCTCTAATAATTATAACAATTATTAACAATTCTTTCAATTATTACCAATTATCTCTCTTCTCAGCAGCGCGTGTCGCGTTTTTATAAAGAATTCGCGAGGGTGGTTACGAAACTTTGGTGGTGAGATTCCGCAAGCCCGTAGTAGTGGAAGATGCTCTGACGTATACAAACTTTTAAACGTTTTTGGGATTTACGTCTGGAGGGAGGATGCATGATTAATTATTGTGCAATTTTGTGCAACGTTATGAAATATGTTTAACTTTTACTATAACTTCTACGAATTTTTATAATTGCTTGCACCTGTGCATTTAGCGAGTCACCTTATCTTAATAAATTCCGTGAATATGATCAGTACTGGTATTTTTACTTATTAAATAATTAATCATGACAGGAAAATTTTGAATAAAGGATGGCGTCTTGCTAATAAACTTTAGGAACTAATTAATAATAATAAAAATTTGGGGTATCTGACGGCGTCCCTTTACAAGAGTATAGTATCAAGTTTGATATTTACTTCGAAACAAACACACAGATGTTCAATGACAGTATTTAAACGCGGAGCCACATACCAGTCTCAATAGAAATAAACTTGTTTACCGGCACGCAAATAACGCATGCAATATTCTCCATATTGCGCAATAATGTGGCAACATTATGTAAGTTATTTATATTTATGCTAATAAAACAGAAATAATAAAATACATTCGTCTGTGATAATAATCTGCTTCTCTTTCCTCAAATTTGAACCACACAAATCACCGGGTCATATAGACCGAAACGTAGTGAGTGTAACAAATGCATTAAAACAAACTAATTATAATTTTCTAATATCAATCTGGGTACACCGTTATTAGAGTAATGTAATAAAAGTCTTGCAGTAGCAACGAAATATTAAAACAAATTAACGAATTATACGCATTAGAAGAACGCGATTGGGTCATATAGATCCGAACACAATAGGAGGGTTAATAGAAGGTTTTATTAGCCGTATATAAACAAATAAAATTAATTACCAAGGGAATAAGAGGTTCAGGATTTATGAGCTCTTAAATTATTTATTTGTATCCTCTTTCTGAAATTAAAACTATCATTTCTCATTAAATTATTGTATACTCTAGTAAAGTACAGGTCGTAGGTTCAAATCCTACTCGAGGTAAACTTTTTATTTATGTATTCAATAAAATTAATAATAATTTTTAATATCATTTCTCATATTTATTTTCATTGGAATTTTGTAAGCTTGGCAAGAAACTTGTTCATATTCAGTATAGTGTGCTCTTTTAGGTAAAAAATAAGCAATCGTAATAAAATACAGAACAGAATCATAGAATCGAAATGGTAAAATCTGATTTATAAACACATTCTATTGATGAAGTTTTAGAGAGGGCGACAATAAGTGATTGAGGTAGGTCCCATGAGGCGTTAATATCACGTAGAATGAACATGTTTTCTGACAAGCATTAAGTTTGTCTTGGATTTGCTTTTATTCTTGTATACATAATCAGAAAGCACCGAAGTGAAAATATGCATGGTAGTACTTTTATTACTGAATATTCTGTCATGCCTTGGTGGTGGTTATATAAAGTTCCCAAGGATCTCAGAAACTATGAATGATAGAGAATAGACTAAATGTAAGTAAGGTATCACACCGTTCTAAAAATAGGCATATTTACCTAAACATAAAAGGTAGTGCTGACTAAGTTGTTCTCTGATGAACCATAACAGTAGCGGCTTTACTAATAATACGAAAAATAAACGACAATATTGCAAATCTCTAAAATTAGGAATATCGGAGACAAGGTAAAACTGGACGTATTTATTGTTTATTATTACTATTAGTTATTCTCTCACAGATCTGTAATACGTTTATGGAATTTTGATTCAATACACTCAAATTTAATTTTTCTAGGCAGACCAAATAGTTTGGGCTTACGTTTACTTAGACCAGAACGAAGGAATTCATGAAATATAAGAGGTTTATGTTTTTTCACTGAATTAAGCAGTATATAGAATAACCATAATCCAGAGATCCGGCTTCTGCTTATCTATGATTAAAGATACAGAGGGTGGTGGGGTTAATTTTAGCTTCTCAATTTTGCGCCAACATTTGTAATAAACTGCTGAAACCGGTATTTATAATTTTTAATTTTTGGATTATGAATTTACCCTTTTTTGCTTTTCAATTGCATACGGTCAGTTTGATGGCTGACCAATCTTTGTCTCCAGATTAATCGCATCGCGTAATTAAGCTAGATTGAGTGAAAATTTCACCTAGTTGATTGGACTATCGCTAAAAGAGTGAGAAAGTTAATAATTGATCTATTCTTGGGGTGGTAAAATGAACAATTGTAGTGCATTCGGCTTTGTAATTGTGGAGGTTACAATTGGAGTGGCTTGTTGAGCCATGGTCGCTAAGTTAGCCGATATTACAATTAAATCGCATATATCAGCTGGTATAAGCTGAAGAGGCATGTTAATTAACAGCATGCTGTAGGAAAGGGTTAATGCGAATACTGGTATAACACCAATTGGAGTTACCTTCCTCTCAACTGTTAAATTTGCGAGTGATTCTGTGTAAGGTTAAACTAGATTATATACGAGATTAAGGTGTGTATGGCGATATGATTATCGCTGTTGGTTTTAGAATTGTATACGAGCAGCGTCCCCTTTTTAAAAACAGTGTTTGATATACGAAGCCATGAGGTGACTGTTGCTGTAAGCAAGTCTGACAACACTGGCAACCAATAGCTAAACATTTCCTTACGCCCTCCACTATTTTTGTAAAACCGACTGGGTCGGTGTGAAAGTCGAAGGATTTGTCTCAACTTATATACGGACGATACGAAGGTGGCTTTCTTGGCTGGGTACGACTGTTACCAAGGGAATGTACAATAAGCAGTGTTACTGAGACAGTGAAAGTGGTAACCACACTGGTAGGTATTGTGATGTATAGACGTGGAAATCATCCGTGGCTCTTCAAATTTCAGCCCATACTCGGACAATAGCTTGGTGACGTTTTAAAATATTAAACTCATTCTAGTTCATTCAATAAAAAATAGCACATCTTTAACTGGTTTATTAATAATACAAATATAAGAACTAGTATTTCGAAACGGGTAAACCGAACAATTCAGCAAGCCAACATGGTAAGGTCGGCCCAATCTTGGTGATATGTCTGGTTTTCTTCAGGAGGCATACATTTCCCCTGAAGGTTCAAAATCAGTTATTCATAGCAATGTACTAGCAGACAAAGGAATAACGTACTTTTGCACTCCAAAAGGTGTAAACGAATCTAGTAAAAATGGTTAATTATTCAGATGGCAAAAAGAACAAACAAAATAAATTATTTAATTAAACTGAACAAAATAAATGAGTAATGAATTAGTCGGGCGGTAATAAAATAGGATAAACGAAGTAATTAAGTTCTAAAGTCAATTGTTTATACTAGCAAATTTTTAATTACGCAAGTAGTAGAAAACAAGATCTGTAAGTAAACAGTCCTAGAATAGAACAAATAAATGGATTAAATATAAAATGTTTATAAAAGGAGGAAAAGTAAAAATAACCATTAATAATATCACAAAAAAAGTGTATTTGAGCTTCATGAAAAAGGTTGGAAGGTGTTTACACTAATTTTTACTTTCACTGACCTGTTTTACAAGTATGAAAGTAAGAGTTGGACGGAACAGAGTGAGCCGTTACGAAATATCGTTTTATGTATCAAACCTACATCTCAGGCTTTCAAAAAGGCCTGTTTGATGTCAACTAAAACTACGAGGCACCAGTTTTAGTGGTTGAGTTATTAGAAAGTGTCAGTATAGCTTTACAAGTGGATTGTGCCATTAGCAGTTAGATCTGAAGCCGAGTTGGCTTTTTAGAACGAAGTTGTTTGGCCCTGAGGTAGTCTCCTAGGCTCCGTAACATGACTGTCCCTAGGTATTTGCCCATGTAGCTTACTAGTAATATTGGTCTGTTTGAAGTCTGATCGTGCTTTAGGCGCTCTTCCATTGCTCTGGAGAATGACATGTATCGATTGCATACCGTCTTTATTATCAGTTGGTATGTAAAAATTACACATCCAGTTAGAGTACCAACCAGTGCTTTTTTTTAATTGTATTATCAGTAGTAGCAGAAATAAATAGTAATGTAAAACGTATTCGTATTTTTGTGGATGTAAAGTTAATATTGAATAAAACAAAAAACAAAAGGTATGAAACACTTTTCCTTGCTTGCCTTTCAGATACTAATTTTTGAAGTGATTAAATTAGTATTTACATTATAACATGCAAAGTGACCTTTTTGGCTCAAAGTGGCTCCACTAACATAGCGATATCTCCACCCCCTCGCCACTAGCCACCACAAACTTTAAAGTATTAAATGGCACCTCCCTTGCGAAAGCTCCTGAAAAATGATTTTCATTGATACCATACAAAGACACATTGGGATAGGTACACGTAATACCGATCTAGAAACCAAATGATAAAAAAAATTTTATACTTACGCATTACAAAATTATTACTTAATTCAATATTAAGTGTTCACCATTTTTTTCTAAACAATAATATAAACGATTTTTAAATTCACGCCTCACGTTCGAAATTGAACGTCATTCTCATTGTGCAATCACGGAGATCCTCTATTGAAGCAGTGTTTTGAAAACAACTGACTGTAAATAACCCCAAAGAAGAAAATCTGACTGTGTAAGATCCGGAGATCGAAGTGGCCATTCTATGGGACCTCTGCTTCCAATTCATCGTTTCGGAAATCTTTATTTAAAAATAACCGAAAACAGCATAATGAGACTGCGCCACGTCTTGCTGAAGGTGAATTTTCATTAGATTCCGGTTCCCGTCAACGTTTCGTTGATTCTCTACTTCATCTATGATGAAAGATTCTATAGTAGTCTGTAACACGTTTAGGTAAATATCTCCATTCAGATTTCCTTCGAAAAACAGGGCAACCATAATTGTGTCACCGAAAACACCTACCCAAACGTTAATTTTTTGAGGTCGTTGAGTATGCTCTTCACGAAAAAGATGAGTAGTTTCATCCGATCAATAGCGTCAATTGTGTTTATTCACTGTTGTATTTAAAAAACGCGCATTTATCACTAAAACAGACGTTTTTCACTAACTCTGGATAATTCTGAATTTTGTTCGTCATCTCTTCACAAAACTGAATTGTTTGGTCGCAGTCGTTTTCGGCCAGTTCTTGAAATGTTTGCATCTTATAAGGGTGGAATTTATCCAACTTATCTGCTCAAATCCTTTTTACAGTCGAAATGGAGTTGTAGCGAAATGGCTCCAAACATATATTTGGGCAAGTTCATCCAATATTCTTCGTTCGACTCGTTTTTTATTTACCATTGACTCCATTTTTCTAAATTTTGCGAATAACTTTGGGACGTAGGTATGACCGCCACTTTTTTCTGGATGTGTGGCACTAAAAGCAGCAAATGCTTCGGAACCGTAAATGCAAATAATTTTTACCCTCTCAACTAACGTGTACAGGCTGTCCCAAATTCGAGGGCAAGCATGGGGATCTTGCTTATTATAAGAGATAGGATATAGGTTTAAATTCGGCACTTTTGCTAAATTCGATGCCGAGTAATAATCTGCAAAGAAATTTGAGCTAACTCGAATGGATTTGGTTTTATGCTCAAAAAACTAAAAATTTCGATTTTCGTTTTTCGCGTTTGGCCACCTTATTATTAGGAATTTTCAAAATTCGATTAAACATTTTAAACCTTTTTACGCACAATACTAATACGGTATTAAAAACATTATGTGACGTTTCGTTTATTCTGAACCATCATCAGGTTTATTTTTTCTTATGGGGGTTAAGATATATGTTCATGTCGTTGGATGGAGAATGTTATGCTGATTTTGGCAATATATAACACTGTATGGTTTGATTGACTGCGAACTAAAATAATGAGAAAAATACGAAGAACAAGATTCCGCCTTCTTGCATCCAGCAAGGAATAATTGCAGTAGTTCTACTTATTTAATTTGTTAAACTCGTCAGAACATCCAAAAAAATATAAAAACATTTAAACAATTTAAAAAAAAAACATTAACAAACAACTCAAACAAGTATGTCTATGTAACACGGTCATAATAGCGACAACGCAAATTTATCGATAGGTAACAACAAAATAATTACACAAACAAACAAAAATTATTATAATAAATGTTCTAACAAGTTTCCTCCTTCTTGAATACAGTAACGAATTCTTCTTCTATAATTCTTTACGCTTCTTTGAATGGTTCGCCTGGGAATTTGACGAAATTCATTAACAACCCTATTCTGGAGTTCTTCTATATTTTGCGGTGGCGTCTTATAAATCATATTTTTTAAATAGCCCCAGAGGAAGTAATCTAAAGGGGTTAAATCTGGACTTCTTGCTGGCCACCTAAATGGTCCCCTATTTCCCATCCATTTAACAAGGAAATTCGCCGTTAAGATATTCACTTATTATCGCAGCATTATGAGGAGGAGCTCCGTCCATTTGCCACCAGAGAGTCCATCTTTCGTTTAGCGGAACATCATCCAAAAGGTCTGATATTTCGTGTGTTAGAAATTCGAGGTAGCGTTGAGACGTTAGGATACCTTCGTAAATAATTGGCCCAAGAAGCCTATCCTTACAGATTCCAACCCACACATTAAAGGACCGGTGGCCTTGTCGTCGCATTTGCCTCTTAATTCGTGGATTTTCAACGGACCAGTAGTGCTCGTTATTACGATTAAAATTCCATTAGTGGTAAATTCCACTCATCCGTCCAAATTATTTGATTGAGAAAGTTGCGATTTTCCAGCATTTTGGTATTAAGTTGGTTGCAAAAATCCAACCGTCTCATATCGTCCCCAGGCCGAAGAGTTTGACTAACGTGTAACTTAAATGGTTTATAACGGTGTTGCTTTAACACTCGCCAAACTGTCGTTTTTGGCACTTCAATAGTTTTCTCTATTTCTCTGGCAGATGTTGAAGGATTTTCTTGAACCTAAGATGGATAACATAAAGTCATAACTCTCCAAAAAAAATTTCTACTGAAATTAGCAGTGAAGTGAGTGGAAATTCTTATAATTAGTATAATACTAACAAATTCGCAAATTTTGGTTTAATTTTAAAGAATATCTCTGGTTTGGTTGCTGTCTCTCCGGATATTTCTCTAAATATCTTTGTTCTGCTCTGACACTATTTCTATTGCAGCTATAAAATACCCTTATCATGTCTCGTTTTTCTGAATTTGAAAACATTCTAAAGAAACTTGCAAATTTTAAAGCACTAACACGAAAGATCTTGCAGTTATTACCCGTTTTACAATTAGAAAATGACATGACAAAAGCCAACTCTTGAGTTTTGTTTGATTCATGTGTATCGTGATAATGTAATATTTAGTTTTTAATTTAAGAGTATTTTAGTTTGCAGTCGATCAAACCATGAAGTGTTATATATTGCTAAAATCAGCATAACATTCTCCATCCAACGCCATAAAAATATGTCTTAACCCCGATAAGAAAAAATAAACCTGATGATGGTTCAGAATAAACAAAACGTCGCATAATATTTTTAATACCGTATTAGTATTGTGCGTAAAAAGTTGCCTTAATAATGTTTAATCGAATTTTGAAAATTCCTAATAATAAGGTAGCCAAACGCGAAAAACAAAAATCGAAATTTTTAGTTTTTTGAGCATAAAACCAAATCCATTCGAGTTAGCTCAAATTTCTTTTCAGATTATTACTCGGCATCGAAATTAGCGAAAGTACCGAATTTAAACCTATATCCTATCTCTTATAATAAACGAGATCCCCATGCTTGCCCTCGAATTTGGGACAGCCTGTACACCATTTTGTCTGGTAAAACCAAAAAACTTTTGGATAATAAGCCTCCATCTACACATTGTACATATTAATGTCTAAGTTAAAAATGAGGTATTAATTTTAAGCGGTTTTTTCTTTATTTGTAAATTTGTAAATGGATTATAATCTGTAGATCAATATACTATTAGTATTAAAAAAACCATTATTATTCTGGTTCGAAGGGTCTACTATTTTAAACTACTTGTTATGGATGATTTTAAATAGTAAAAATGCAGTTTCCCTGATAAGAAAGAATTTTAAATACCGTCCGGCAATTAACAAATTGAATACTTACTTAGTTAATAAGATAATAATCAACATGATATTTAAATTTTTTGGTGTTACAGAAATGTATGTCTTGACACAATAAATAAAATTTTTGTCTTCTACCCACTAGATATGGGTAGTTATCACATAAGTTACGATTACATATTGAGATATATCCATGCTAGTAGGGCCACTTTGGTTCACCCTGCGTACTGAAAAAAAGGTTTTGAGCAGTTCTTGGTATTTCTTAGTTAAAAGAAAATGCCGATAATTGGGTTTTTGAAGACAAAAATTTTTTTGTAATAAACGGAAAGATCATATATACGTTTTATAACGGAACTATTTTTGTTTTTTTTTTGCTCTAATTCAAAAGTTATATTACATTAAAAATACATTTTTAAACCCTGTACCGGAAACACGCCGAACGTTCCCGAACAAACGAGAGCGCGTGTGACGTCACAACGTTTATTTTTACTCATCTTGTTATTATCGTCAATATATTGATAAATATATCAAAAATGTCAAACCTTAAAGGTTATCGTGCTTTTATAATAATATAGTAATATAGTAATTAATAATCATTTATGTAAATGTATAAATTGAATAAATAGAATTCGATAATAAAATATTTTAGCTAAACTCCAGAATCATAACTTGTAAATAGCATCAAAAAATTTTCAACGAATAGTTTAAAACTGTTAAATAATGGTTTCGGTTTAATTTAGTATTTAATATTTTTATTACGCGCTAGGTTATGTACTTTACGAAATTGGAAATTTAAAAGTGTATATAATGGTAGTTCTTCCGTTGTTATAATGTCATTTAAATAATTCTCATGATTTGATGTTTTTTTAGCTGAAAGATAACATGGAGAATTATATTTACAATGGGAAGTAGAGCAGAGATTAAAGTTCATGTAGTACCGCACAAGTTTAATTGTCAGCCTAACCTTAAACTTCTTCACACATGACTAAACAAGCTATTATAAATAATTATATTGCACTAAATTTCGGATATTTTTAGTCAATTTACATGTAGAAGCCGTTGACACTGTACTATTGAGGATTAATTTAACATTATGACGTCACAAACATGCCGACATGGCGTTTGTAGTCGCGTGATTCTTTTTAAAATTTTATCAATTTTTCAATAACCCAATTGAAGCGTGTAGAGAACGTGTTGAGCGTATGTAAGATAAACGAAAGAGTGGTGATATTGGGAGATATTAACGGATGGGTGGGTGTACAGAGAGAACATACTGAACGCGTTCTAGGAAAGTTTGGAGACCACAGTGTCAATGAGAATGGTGAACGCCTGCTGAACATCGTGAGATTCTTGCCACCCTATATGCTATTACTATTTAAAAAAAACATTATTATTCTGTTTCGAAGGGTCTACTATTTTTAATAATAGAAAATCTCTACACAATTACACTATAAGACATATGTGCGACAACAAGACTGTGATAACACGTCCAAATCACTCGTGATGAAATAAATATACGGTTTTAAATTTCTATTCAAGTATGGGTTTTTTGCTATCTTGTTTGTTAAGTAAATTAAATGTTTTTCCCAGGTTCTTGTCGAATCTAGGTATACGGCTAAGAATTTAAGAGGTTCGTTAGTTCCAGATAGAGACAGTTGCTGATGAATGTTGTTCCGAGCATAAAAATGCAAAGTTTAAGTTTTAGATTCGTTTAAACTAATTTGGTGGGTCGTAAACCATTCTTTGACGTTTGTCATAGATGAATTCATTTCTTGATTTAGAATGTTATAGCTTTTACTTTGCGATATTATTGTCGCATTGTCTGCGTATAAACCTGTTATGTATATATATATATATATATATATATATATATATATATATATATATATATATATATATATATTGTCATGCGATACACAGTCAAATGCTTTAATTAAGTCACAAAACTGCGCGGCCATGTAATTATTCTCTTCAATTGCATTGGTGATACATGCATTTAACTGAAGAACTGCGAAAGAAGTAGATTTTTCATTCCTGAATCCATATTGGTTTTCGCTGAATAAGTTTTTATTTTCGAAATGTTGGCTAATTTGTATATTTAAAACCAATTCGATAATTTCGGCAATTGTGGGTATTATAGAAATTGGCCTGTAATTTGACATATCCTGTATATTGCCTTTACTTTTGTAAATTGGCGTAACTCGATATTTTTAAATGATCAGGAAATACTATGACAAACATTCATCAATTAGTTGAGTTCAGGCAATGTTCCATTTCGTTGGATGTAAATTGCATACTTCGATCAAGGAATGTAGTTCACGTCGTTTTTCTAAGGGTTGGGTTAACCCAGTTAATGTTTCGATTAGGTGATACTTTTCTTTTAGGAAAGCAGTCCATAATGTAGTTACGTATTGTTAAAGAAAATTTTTCGAATTTAGAATTGGTATCAGTGTTATTATCTTTCACAAAACTAAAGTCCGTTTCCTTTAACTTGTTGTGTAACTGAAACAGTCCTGTCTGTGTAATTGGTTGAAAATCAATGTTGTTCTTAATTTTACAATATGTTGTTCCTCTTTTAGTTTTAATTTCACTTTTAATGTTATCCCTTTATGATCAGATAGAAAATAATGTTCCACTACTGCGTCATAATTGACAAAATCGTGATTGCCAATTAAAAAGTTATCAATGCAGTAATTAATTCTTGTTGGAAGGTTTATTAGTGTGATGTAATTATAAGACGTTAAGATATTGTTAAAAATTAAGAATTTTTCGGCACTTGTGTTAAATTTAATCTTGAAATCACCTGTTATGATGACATTTCCTTTAGACATTGTAATATATCCAACATGGAATTAAATATATTAAAATCTGCCCAAAGGAAGCCTGTATACTACAACAATTATACATTTATAGTCAGTTAAAAATGTAGAAGTGATTTCCCATTCCTTCTCTACTGATAAATTGTCAACGTCTTTTTTAATTTGAAAATTGATTCCTTCGAGTATGTAAATAATTACTCCATCATTTTTAATTATGGATCTCGTAAAGTGGGATCCTAGTATATAATTTGGTATAAACTTAGTTTCTGCTTCGTGTTGTAACCAATGCTCACTAAAACATAATACGTCAACTGAATCGCATTTATTTAAATAATTATCTATTATGTCTATTTTATATCTTTACGATTGGATATTAATATGAAAGACTTGCTGACTAGCGAATTCGGTTGATTTCCGGCTTGAAGGATGCATTTGGCTTCCGTAGAAATCTGAACCGCTTCACTAGTATGTTTTTAGGCCAGTTGCTTGGATTAAGTACTCTAGGTCATCTTTAACTCTAAATGAAACACTATTTGCATTTTCCCTAACCGGCATCTTTTCTACGATGAATTCTTTATTAAATTTTCTTTTGAGATAATTATTAATCTGTCTCTGTTAATCCTGCAGACATCAAGTCAAGCGTTTTTGACTGCAGAATTAATTTTCATCGGTGTTCCATTATCCACTTTAATGGTTCCTAGGATACGAAAATGCATTTGTTTTTTATTGTTGTGGTTTGTTAAACCTTCTTTTTGATTGTTATTGAAAGTACGTATTTCCTTATCATAGGCTTTTTGTGTGTTCATATCAGCATTATCACTGTCATTACAACTTTCCATACTCTCGTCATAATTATCGTAATTTTTAAGATCTTTATTGTTCAATTCTTGTTTACCTTTTGTTTATTAGAAGGCATAACCTCACTTTTGTTGCGTTTTAACTCATTTATTAATTCAGCTTGATAATTTATTGTCCTTTCTTTCTTATCTATCATTAGCATTGTCCAGCTTAATTCTAATTTAACCATTTCTAACGTATGTATTACATATCTGATCAGTTTATCGTTAAATCAAGTTTGATTTTTTACCAATGAAAAGCATTTTTCATGAGCATTCCAATGATGTATCGCAAGGGGTGGGGTGCCATTAAGTTAATTACGAAAATGGGGAACATTGTAAAAACAAAACAAAAATCTTTGTCAAACAGACGTTTAAAGCTTCATGTCAGATAGCTGTTAATTAAAAATCTAAAAAATTCCAAAACCGCCCGCTTCTATAAAAATGTCTATAATACAGCTTAAGCAATTTCAGTCATATTTATTTCATTTTTACATTTACCTTGCTTTATATTAAGAAACTTGGAAAATAAACAGGTAAAATTAAGTTCTCTTTAAAAAATATGTGTACATATTTTGTTATAAAATTAATCATTATTGAGATATCCAAAAAAAATTGAACTAATCCTTAACGTCTAGATAAGGAATGCTTTGCCGCTAGGTTAAAGGTCTTATCAAAATATTGCACAGAACGTAAAAAAATGTTATCTTTATATCTTTGAATTACAATGTCTCATATGTTATATAAATTTAAAAACAGCCCTAATAATCCCTCTGTGCACTTCACAACTGTTCTCACGAAATTCATCAGTTCACTAGAAATTAAAACAGCTTAAATAAAATTCTGAGATATCTTAATTTCTACTAATTAATCATCCGGAACATAACAATCTCCACACATCACACATGAATACACACAGACAACACACACACACACACCACCACCACACAACACAACACACCACGCACACACACACACACACACACACACACACACACACACCACAACACACGCCACACGCACACACACACACACACACGACACACACACACACGACCAACACACACACGCACACCCACACACACACGCACACATCACACACCACGACACACACACACACACGCACACACAAGCACATCACACACCACACACACACACCACACACGCACACAGCACGTACGCACACACACACACACGCACACACACACACACACACCACACACGCACACACGCACACCACACACCACACGCACACACGCACACGCACACACACACACACACCACACCACACACACACACAGCACACACCACACCACACACACACGCACACACACACACACACACACACGCACACACCACACACACACACCAGCACACACACATGCATCACACAACATCACACACATATGCACACACGCACAGACATCATGGCCGATATTGGGGAAACTTGTCATAGTAAATATGTAATTTTAGCAGACTGTGCGCTTAGGACACGTTTTACGCAATAAGGCATAACATAGGCTATTTTTATGGTTACGTATACACTACATCATGAAAGCTAAATAGCAATATGTTATCAGTTCATACAGTGAATACTACGTATTACTTGGTACAAATAATATAAATTAAAAAAAACAATTGAATAAATTAAGCGTTCTGATAATATTTACATTTATGGCCCTCAGTAAATGGTAATAGTTTGAAGAACTGTTTAGAATGTCCAATAAACATTTAAAGTCTGAAAACTCAAATATAGTATAATAGTTATGGAACATGCATAGAAAAAGCTAACCACGGAATCTAATTTTGTTTTGGCCAAGATTACCTAGATCTTGGTAGATTACATACTCATTCTCTTAAGAGCGAAGACTTACAAAAAATAAAATATAGAATGTAATTATTTACATTAACTATAAATGCAAAATATTTAGTGTTCCGTACTGAATCGGAAAATAAAAGTGGAGGACCGCTAATACATAATACTAAATACCTTCATATGCATTGAAAATCTTACTTGTATCATAATTTCAAACCTATTGTTCGTCTAAACTAATTAAATCCTCGCTGCTCAACTAGAGTAAAACAAATAACACATATTAATGGCCCATTAGATCCATTGACATTTCGAAATAGTCCTGTACATATTAAAGTTTGAACCTGTATAATAACATTTAGATGTAACAAGACGTTTGTCACACGCAAATTACGCATAAAATGGATCAAAAGTGAAGTTACATACATAAGTTACCCGTACCTAGTGTAAGAACTGTACTTTAAAGATATTGCCAATCACACGTAAACCTTTAACCACCGTGTTCGATAAACTCTTAAAACGAAACAAAATAAATCTCAAAAATGTAAAAGCGAATTAATTCAATGTGAAGTCCATGATGCATAAGATGATTAAACCAAATTGGTAACTAGATTAAGTAACGCTCATGATGTCTTATCAATGATTGAATATATTTAATGTTTAAACTTAAGGATTGTAATTTATATTGATAATTTGAAATTATATATAGATATCAAAAAGTGCTGAAATCTGTTTACCCAATAGAAATAGTTAAGCTCCGCACACTAAATCTTGGCCAATGTAAGGCAGCGACCAGTTTTACACCAACAAAATTATAAAAACTGGGAAATTAGAAACCACAAATTTAAATGTCACTTTGTCAATACTAAATTATAAAGGTCTTGTTTTTAGTATTGGCACTTAACGCACAGCAGAAGATTCAAATTATTTACTACTTGTAAGAATACGACGTAGGCACAGATTAACCTTCCAATAGACGCATTGCACCTACGAGGTGCATGCCATCATATAAGCACGTGTTAAAAACAGCGGAGGGGGGAAGTAGCAGCGTGACCGTCCAGCTATGTTGAGCGGTAACATATCTCTGGCGGTGAAGAAAAATCACCTCACAGGTGCACGCGACAACCTACGTAAGTTTTTTAATTTCATTATGTTTTAATTTTTTTGTTCTTATACTTGTTGATTGGTACTATGTAAACTACCTGTTAATTTTAATTTGTCAAAATTTATTATTTATTACCAAAGATTACCTATCACATGTGAGATGCACGCCACTATAGTTATTATAGTTTTATTTTAGGATCACAATGAAGTCCAACAAACAGATTTTTAATTTGGAAAATGAAAATGATATAGCTGAGACTGAGATTGAGACTAGAGTTGAACATTCAGATACCGAGCAAACTGATGAAGCCAGTGAGCCTGAAGAATCGGACAATGATCATTATATAGCTTATCAGCGAAAAAAGGCAAAGTTATTGATCCCATGTCATGGAAGGAAATACCGTTTTCTATAAGAAGGTTCGGAAACAAAATCTATTGGTTCACCTTCCAGGAGTAGTGGGTATTGCTAAGGATGCAAAAACAATATCTAGTAGTTGGTATTGCCTCATTAACGATTCAATATTAAATCAAATAGTCGAGTACACCAACCAATACATCGAAATTATCGCACCAGCTTATTCTAGAAATCGAGATGGGGCACAAATGGGGATGGTATTGAAACCTTTAGGCTAACAATGAGTTTATCTCGATTTAGAATTTTAATGAGATGCCTCAGATTTGACGACAGACAAACTAGAGCAGAAAGGAAACAGCTTGACAGGCTATGTCCTGTAAGAGAAATGTTTGAGAAATTCACTAAGAACTGTAAAAAATCGTTTGCAGGAACATTAAAAAAAATTGAATGACAAATCCCGTCAGAATGGAAAACTGTAAAGCATCGAGGTGAAAATTCCAGTGCCTTAGCTTTTAGAAATGAGGGGATAATGGTATCTTACATTCCTAAGGAGGGGAAAAATGTTTCATTAATTTCCAGCCTACATTTCGACGCTTCGATAGATGATGAATCTGGTAACCATAATAAACCAGACATCATAACTTTTTATAACCATACTAAAGGAGGCGTAGACACCGTCGTCAAGTTATGTGCAAAATACAATGTTGCTCGAGGTGCCGCACGATGGCCTATGGTTATCTTCTTTGCTATGCCAAATGTTGCTGGTATAAATGCGCAAATTATATTTACCGAAAATGGTGGTATTACAAAGAGTCGGCGATTATTTCTACACCAACTAGTAAAAGAGTTAATAACTGAACATATGGTTCGTCGTACCTCAAATGATAAACTTCCGAAATCTCTACGCACTAGATCATCGGAAGTCACAGATATTCCAATAGAATTTCCATCTACAGTTGAAATTCGTGAAATTGTTGAAAATAGCGGGAAAAGAAAATTGTGCGAACCATGCCAAAAAGAAAAGCAAAAGCAAAATACTGCTGCAGCAAATGTGGTAGATATCTCTGCCTAGGACATGTTTTTATTACCTACAACTTATGTCATGAACAGAGTTTTCATAAAGAAAAGGCAAATTCTGAAAATGAGGATAATTCGTAAAATAGATTGTTTAAAAGACATTATTGTTTAGTATTTATTGTATTGAGTTGTTTATATTTTATAATTAATAAATATGTTTTCTTAGTTTATATTTAAAATATGACGATATAATTTAATGTTTATTTTTAACTTTTCAGTTGGTAACTTGCTTGTATTATAAAATAAATAAATATATATATATATATATATATATATATATATATATATATATATATATATGGAAAAAGTGTATATATATATATATATATATATATATATATATATATATATATATATATATATATATATATAATTTTTTCTTAACGACGCGTACCTTTTTCTTGGCCCTAACTTTAATACACAATACAAAAAGATAGCTTTAGACTATCTAACATAACATTGCACCTATTAGATGTCACGCGACAATCCAGGTTACAAAGTGCTAGGCGTCTATTGGAAGGTTAAAGAAGGTACAAGAGACTGCAAATCATTACAGTAAAGCAAGGTTTGGAAATTGCAGGTGCTATAAACAAAGATACACCACATACTATTTTTTTTCCAAATTGTTTTTAATGATATAAAATAAAGTAACACAAACATAGTTTAAAAATATTTGAAGTCTTGGATTAGGTTAAAATCGGGGTCCTTTTATAAGCACATTAGGGTTATATACTACGTATAGAATAAGATACAGTTTCAAAACACTCTTTCCTTCATTCTAAAAAACAGATCATAAAACAGTTAAACTGTATGATATTGAATAAAAGAGAATTAGAGACTTCTGTTCTATTAGGTACACCACCTACAACAGTTGAATAAAAGTAATTGTATGTTTTCTGGGTTTTAAGAATGCGACCAATAACAAAGTTGCATTTAAATAATGCCGCAATTTTTGGGGAGGAGCTTAACTATTTCTGTTCGGTAAACGGAGTATAATACCCTTATAAATTGTTTCATAAAGTTATGGTCAGAAGTCAAATCGCTAATGATGTACACTTTTCCATCATATGAATATATTCATTTGTATCTAATGCTATACAAAATACAACTGGACGTGATAGTGAGATTAGCAATACTTTCCATCATTCAGTCAATGTATAAAGATTTGAATTTAAAGCTTATTAAAAAATAAGAGAACGCCCTTGGTAACGTAAAGCAAGGAATTTGTCGAAACCTATGATATTGTTGTGTTAACCATGTAATGTATATTACACTCAAATGTTAACGTGTGTGAAACAATAAGCAGTTGACTTCTCTATTTTCAAATGTGTTATTAGTAATTATGCCGTTATTTAATTAACTACATATTTGTCTACCAAGTAGTAATCTTTATTCTAAGTTTTCGAAATAAGGAGTGAAGTTAGCTTATTAATATTGTAAAATATACATACTTAACTTATTTCAATTCAAACAAGTTTAAACGCTTCCACCTGAACACAGGTTGAGTTGAGATTTCCACTTATCAAAGCAGTAGATGTGATAGAGTTTGTATGAGAAGCCCGCACAAATATTTTGCCACCTCTTGCGTTTGCACTTGTTCAACCGTACAGAAACTAATTGTGTATGATTAGTCAAAACAGTATTTGAATTGCCTAATTTATCTTTACTATAGCAAATACTTGCTCAGAAATTAATTCTGAAAGCAATATAACCCTCCTATTGTGTCCAGGTGAATATCACCCAATCGCGTTCTACTAATGTGCATAATTCGCTAATTTATTTAAATACTTCGTTGCCACTGCATTACTTTTATTTCATTACTCTAATAACGGTGTACCTAGATTGATATTAGAAAATTATAATTAGTTTTTTTTAATTCATTTGTTATACTCACAGTGTTTGGGTCTATATGACCCGGTGATTAGTGTGGCACAAATTAGAAAAACGAAAAGTAGATTATTATCATAGACGAATGCAATTTATTTTGTTTTATTTTCATAAATATAAATAACTTACATAATATTTTCACATTATTACGCAATATTGCGTACATTGCATGCGTTATTTTCGCACCGGTAAACAAATTTATTCCTGTTGTGACTTGTCTGTGGCTCCGCGTATAAATGCAACTAGTAAGCATCTGTGTGTTAGTTTCATAGTAAATATCAAACTTGATGCTACACTTTAATAAGAAACACCTAACAATTAAAATTTATTATTGAAATTCTGTAGTAAGAGAGTGCTTACGGATAGTGAACTTGATGTGAAAGCTACGATTTCAGATCAAACTGATACGGATAATCACGCAACTTTAACATATAGTATGAAATGAAAAGACTAATCAATTGGGAAGGTTATCTGCGGCAAATATCATTTCGTTGATTAATGGGCCAACAAGGTACGCTGTGTCGAAAATAATTGATATGATATAAAATCCGCGTACTTCTTATATTATACACACAAAATTGTCAAATTTAGAAGGCAAAGGACTTTTTGGCGGCACGTTTCAGGAACTAATATTAGTTGAACTAGAAGCATACTTTGGTCTACTGGGTCTAGCTGGAGTGTATAAATGTCATGGAGAGGTAACAGCCAGTCTGTGGGATAGATGTGTGGTCGTCAAACATTCAGAGCAACTATGTCCCTACAACGACTCCATGTAATTGCACGAATAATTCGCTTAGATGACGAAAAAACTGGACCACAGCGACGCCAAACTGATAAATTATCTCCTACACGGGACTTGAGGGATGAATGTGTTGCAATTCTACCTAAGCTCTAGAAAGTTCACAAAAATGTAACAGTAGATGAGCAACTGGTACCTTTTAAAGGCCGTTGTCCTTTTAGAAAGTATATCGCCAATAAACCTGCTAAATATGGAGTTAAGATTTGGACTTTATGCGATTCTGTAACTGGTTATGTATATAACATGCAAGTTTACCCCCGGAAAAAAGAAGGTGAACATTCAGAAAGAGGTCAAGGTAAAAGAGTTGTGCTAGATCTTAATTATGGTCTAAAAGGTCACAACGTAAAGTGTGATAATTTTTTTACCTCGTAAGATCTGGGGCAGATGCTATTGAAAATAAAAATAACCATTCTTGGCACTATTCGTAAAAATAAGCCTGAATTACCAGCCGCATTGGTCTGCAACTGGAAAGAAATTATACCTTCCCAAGGACACGTCGATAGTTTCCTATATTTCGAAACGGAATAAAAGTGTTACGCTGATGAGCACCGTGTGCCACGATAACGGAGTGTGTAATCAAGATCAGCAAAAGCCGTTTATGATTTTAGATTACAACAAAACTAAAGGTACTGTACGCTTACGTTCTGTGGTGCGAAGTAACTCCTACGTGGAATGCTGGATAACTTACAAAACGGCGACCATTTCTTGAAGAACTGGGTAATTCCTTAATCGCTCCATTATTCCAAAAAAGAAAACGTCTCCATCGAAATATTCCTGCAGCTAAAATGGTTATAAAGTCACGTTCTTCAACCAGTAATGCCGAAGTAAGAGAACAGTCAACCACAACCAAGAGTAAAAGACGTAATTTTTGTCCCTCTTTAAATGATAATAAAACTAAAATGGTATGTTGTAATTGCTCAAAATACCTATGTAAAGCTCATGTGTATTACTACTGTCAAGACTGTAACAAATAACTACTACGTTTTTCAGATGTTCTTTACACAACATTTATAATAATGTGTAATAAAAATACAATAACGTTGTAAAATGTAATAAATAATAAATGCTACGTCTCACTTCTTATTATTATTTACCGTTATGTCAATTTAACGACAATAAAACTACAACTATAGACTCCCAGGTCCTGATGACCCGAACAATACAAGTGAAACCAAAATGTTAAAATAATAGGAGAGTTAAACTAAAGTTAGTAGTGAAAGTTAACTGCGATTCAAACACCGTCCGTTTTAAGTAAACAGATTAAATAAATTAAGGACAGCTCGTGTTTATTAATAGCCATTCATTAATCATCATTATTGGTAGACCACTCGTATTTGTAGACTGCAACCTTTAACATTTCCCGAAGCCTCTTCCGCTCGTATTAATTTTCTTTTAGAGACACATTTAACTGTCGTTTTATCTGTGGTGATGTACACCATTGAGGCTATTTGTAGCGCCGTTTAGAAGGTGTCCACTATTTGCCCAAAAACCGGTGAATTTTGTTGTTTGTTTCTTTGGATTTCCCTCGAGGTGGTCGTGTCAATACCTAGAACCGATAGACCGGCATTCATATTTCGCCACAGGTGTTGGGTGGACCGTAAATTATAGTATTAGTTTAAATACTTAGAAAATATTTATATTTGAAGAAAAGTAAAATACTTTTAAACGACTGTAGTTTGTGCATTGGTAGACGTTGATTACAAGTATTACTTGCAACTGACAGACACCTTTACAATTGTTGTGAAAAATTTTAGTTTACAATTGCATTAACAGTAGATAAGATTGGGGAGTTTTAGTCCGGTGTTTATATGGTCCTTAAATTACAAAATTCCACATTTCCAAGGTTACTACAGTTGCATGGTCGTACATTCTCAAGGTTACTCAATGCTTAAATTCGAAGTCCATCAGGGTAATATACCTTTCAAGGTTTCTCTATCTGATCTATGCCGCCTTATTCTACCACACTCTGATTTTAAGCGAGGTCATATGTTTGAGGCAAAACTTTTTGACATACAGTAATATGAGAAAATGGATTGTAAGTGTATATATTAGGAACACGACAGTTTGGTTTAGTACAAGTGAATAAAATCATTCCCACTTCTGTCCTGTTACACCTGCGTGGACAAAGTGTAATTGAAAGTACGTGTAGTGAGGTACCCATTTTTGACGCTCCTGTGGTAGATTATTATATGGTTTCTATTGATTTAGTCTAATCCCAGATATGAAACATTGTTTTGAGTCGTCGGTAGATATGGTAATGAATCATGCTGCAGCCAGTGGTAGAGATGATTGAAATACTAACATCTCTACCATGGCTGTAATGCTGAACATGTAATTTAGTTTAAAAATTATTATTAATTTAGTTTGTTTACAGTTAGGTATACGTCCGTTAATGACATACTGTACGTATGTAGGTTGGAAAGTAAAAAAGAAATGGAGTGGAAGGGCTGAAGACAACCTCTAGTCGTGAACAAATTTTCGAAAATCATGTTCGAACAGAGTTACATAAAGTTAAATACCACTTTTGATAGGAAACTTTCAAGAAGGTTAATATTAAAAGGTGGTCTCAACAATTAACTATGTGTTAACTGGGTAAAATACGAAATGTAAGTGAATACATTTTTAAAATCGCTGCCTTCCTTATTATTAGGTGTATCTAACTAATCAGAGCTCACCGTGAGATATTAAATCTCTGTGCTGTAGTATATCGACTGAATAACAATAATATCTATAATTTAAAATTTTTAAAAGATGATTGGATACACGAACAATGTATTTCCATGATGGTTATCATTATTTTAACAATTGATATACATGTAATAAAAAGATAAAATAGATATTGTACCAAATGAATCTAATACATATGTTTTTGTTATCCAGAAGGGCAAAGAAGCAAATATAAATAATCTGTGAAGCATTATTCATACCAAAATTTAGCAATTCAGACTACGTGATCGACTTGATAATGATGAATGTCTCAAAAATAGTTGTAATCTTTCAAGCGTTTATTTTATGCACACAACCCTTGGTAAGCAAAATGTCTTAATTCTCATAAACAATAACAGTTTATGTTTCTAGCAAAATTTATACGTATTTGAACATTCTCATTGTGTAGTTAGCGATATTAATACCAAACTGATTAGTAATTTTAACTGGAAATGTTTTAAACTTAGTCGAAACGAACTCTTTTTAAACTTGAGTGTAACGCTTAAAGAACCATTTACAAACAACAAAGATTCGAGGGTAATGTTTTCATTAAAAACTAATCGTGGGACTAACTAAAAATGTTTAGGTTGCTGTTAAGAATTATTTATATCTACACAATGAGTACAGAAAAGGACCTATCGAATTTACAATGGGACTTTGTGAATTTCTCACATCAGAAAAGTTTGACATACCTTTGATGATGGAAAATAGTAACATGCCTCAGTGCCCTTTGCTAAAGGTAAACTAAAATCTTGCATGGTATCTTTTTTGAAATATTTTTTAAGGACAAGCTTTATTACGTGTATAATTTGAAACCACACGCCGAAAACATGCCCCCATTAATTCCAGAAGGTAGAACTAGAGTGGATGTAAAATGGATGCATTATGCTGATACCGTCTTTACTGTCAGTTGGTATGTTAAGATTGTATACCCAGTTAGAATACCAAACAGTACCGTATTTTAACATTATTTAATCAGTTGTAGTTGAGTAAAAAGTAATGTAATACGTATCAGTACTTTTGTGGATGTAAAATTTATGATGAAAATACTGAAGAAAATAAAAACAAATTGTGTAAAACTGTTTTCCGTGCGTATCGTTATGATACGAATTTCCCATCTGATTAAATTAGTAATAATATTATCACCATATTTACCTAATACCCACATATTTGATAACCACGTCGTTTCCAGTAATATTTTGATTAGGCCGAAAGCATATTTAAAACTGTCGTACTGAATTTACAGTTACGTCTACGACAATTTTAAGTAATTTTGGTAGACTGTACAATTTAAACACCTTTACGGCACGAAATGGATACTATAAAGGGGTAAAGTGGACTAATTTTAAGGCAATGCAAACACAACCAAACTCTTTGTGAAAGTTATATAACACTAGCCGTACCCGTCGCGCCTTGCTGCAATTTTAATATGCAGGACCCAGGGAGGCCAATATTTAAAAAACCAAGAACCTTCGCGGGTATGTACTCAACAACTTTCCAGAGTTTCATGGCGATCCGATGAATAGTGTAGTAATGCATAAAGGACAAACATACAGACATACATTTGCTTATATACAGGTTGTCCCAACGAGTTCGGGGTGGAATATTACACGTATACTGTTGATTTAATCAACAGTTTATTATAGTCAACAAGGAGAAGCATCTTGTACAAAATTTTTGTGTATACAGGGTATCCCATTTTCGATTACTACACTAAACTTGTGTTTTTTTAATGGAACACCTTATATATTTTTATATATTTAAATGATGAGCAAAATTGTATAAGGCCCTATGGGCCTACGACTAACGATTCTTAAGTTATGGACATTTATAGGTAAAAAATAAGTCAATTGAGTGGGCTCCTGTTCCGTCATCTTGAAAGATATCGGAGTGAAATTTGGGGATTTGTTTTTACAATCTGTCTAGTTTTACTTCTACATTCAGATCGCAGAGTCTTTTCTTTGCATATACAGGGTGGTCCATTTTGCTCAATGTTATTTTCATAATTTTTTTTAAATGGCACGTCCGGTATTTTATTAAAGATTTGGATAGAATTTTTTACGGGCTTTCAACAGATACTCACTTTTTACACCCTGTTCCTAAGTGTTTTTGAATTATTTAGTGGTAATGTTGAATATCGTAAACATTGTTTATTTTTGTTCAATTTGTCACAATATATATAAAGATACTATCATAATTCACAGAAAACCAAAAATGAAATAATGCTAATTGCTATAAAACCGTGAAGCTATAGATTTATGACACAATTCAACATTTTACACTATAAAAGAGCAACACTTAATAATTATTTACTCGCAGAACTGCATAACTATAAACTTTAAAATGGAATTAAAGAACACAATGAATAACAGTAGCTTAGTTTTCGATTGTATTTTTCTGTTTCTCAATAACTTAGCAAATGAAAGCCTTTTATTATAAATAATTCGTGAAGAATTGTCAGACAATGATCTGATAGTGACTTCGTTGGTTACTTAGTGTGCGATAGAGAGAAGAGTGATCTATGTTTTGAGACATGCTGAAAGGAACTATTTGTTGGCGTCCACGATTTATAAACAAAAGTACCCTTTCGCTAGACATGCAAGATCTGAAGCCTTTCAACTTCTTCGAGAACGATTTGAAGAAATAGGAAATGTCATTTACAAAAAAAGAGAAGTAGAAAATCGTACAGTTGCAAACAAAGAAAGCGAGTTGAGTTTTAATAAATTTAGAAGAAAGTCTTCACGTAAGTGTTCGTCAGATTACGATACAAGTAGATCTGAGCAAAAGTTCAATACAAAGAATTATAATCAAACATAAATATTACCCATACCATTTGTGTTTGCATCAAAGCTTACGACCGCAAGATTTCGCAATTCGTGTTGCATTTTGCAATATTATTTTGGAAAAAATTAACCAACAAGGCAATTTTGTTGACTTTGTGCTATTTAGCGACAAAGCATGTTTTAATGGCATAGGAGTCGTTAATAAACATAATCGTCACTATTACTCCGTTGAAAATCGACACTGGGCACTACAAGTAGATTACCAACATCATTGGACTGTGAATGTGTGGGATAGTATTATCAATACTCATGTAATATGACCTTTCTTTTTCGATGGTTCCCTGACAGGCGAAAGATATCTGCAATTCCTTCAAGAATATTTGCCACAGTTGCTAGAAAATGTGAATCTACATACTCGACAAGTTATGTATTATCAACATGATGGATCCTCGCCGCACTACCATAATCGAGTACGTCAGTTTTTACAAAATTGGCGCAGATCACTGAATATGTCGCGGTGGTCCCATTGTTTGGCTAGCGAGATTACACGATCTCGCTCCCTCAGACTTTTTTCTATGGTGATATGTGTAAAATAAGGTGTATAGGGATTTGCCTACTACACAAGCCAATATGAAACTTCGAATTACTGAGGCTTTTCGAAGTATTCGAAGAAGCGCCCTTAAAAATTTCAACGCAACCTTTACTAGGCGGTTGAGAATGTGCATTGCTGCAAATATAAACCTTTTTGAACATTTAATATAAAATATGTAATTCATTGTGTTCTTTACTTCCACTTCAAGTTAAGTTTTAAGTTAAAGTTTATAGTTATACAGTTCTACGAGTAAATAATTATTAAGTGTTGCTGTTTTATAGTGCAAAGTGTTGAATTGTGTCATAAACCCATAGCTTCACGGTTTTATAGCAATTAGAATTGTTCCATTTTTGTTTTTCTTTGAATTATGATATTGTATTTACTTGTTTTATACTGTGACAAATTCAACAAAAATAAAAAATGTTTACAATTTTCAACTTTACCACTAAATAATTCAAAAACACTTAGGAACAGGGAGTAAAAAGTGAGTATCTATTGAAAGCCCGTAAAAAATGCTATTCAAATCTTTAATAAAACACAGGACGTGCCATTTAAAAAAAATGAGAAAAATAACATTGAGCAAAATGGACCACTCCGTATATGCAAAGAAAAGACTCTACGATCTGAATGTATAAGTAAAACTAGGAAGATTCGAGAAACAAATCCCAAAATTTCACTCGGGTATCTTTCAAGATGGCGGAACAGGAGCCTACTTAATTGACTAATTTTCTTTACATAGAAATGTCAATAACTTAGGAACCGTTAGTCGTAGCCCCATAGTACCTTATACAATTTTGCTCATCATTTAACAGAGAATTCAAACATATAAAGATATATACGGTGTTCCATTAAAAAATACAAGTTTAGTGTAGGACTCGAAAATGGAACACCCTGTATATACAAAAATTTGTTTACAAAATGCTCCTCGTTGTTGACTATAATAATCTGTTATAATATTTTTTATTAAATCAACAGTATAGGCGTAACCTTCCACCCGGAAATCATTAGGACACTATATATACAAATATATATATATATATATATATATATATATATATATATATATATATATATATATATATATATATACAGGGTGCGGTATTAGTGCATTGAATTACGATATATCCGTTATTAAAGGAGATATCAAAAAAAGTTTTGTGCAAAAATTATAGGCAACTTCAAACTTCACTAAAAATTATTTTTGTATTTACAGGATGTTACATATTACCAGGGTGAACCAAACATACCTTTTTTAAATGGGACACCCTATATATTATTTCAAATTTAGATTAAGCTCATCTCTCCCATACTTCCAATACAGGGTTTCACTACGTTATATAGGGTATTTCAAAAGTTATGGTTAATTGTACACGAAAATCATTCTCATTTCAACGTCCTGTATACCCTAGACAGAACAACCTAACAATATTTTTTTCCAGGCATAGCTTTTGACATTGCTACTGTGTTACGAGAAAGCGATATTTCTTTATTATTGCACCAATTGAATATAGAGCGATCCAAAACTCGAACACATGATTTTGTTAATTTTTTCGAATGAAACGCCCTGTATTTTATTTTAAAAAGTGAAAATGCATTTTATGTTCTTTCATTTTTATTAAGCACTCCCTATAGCTAAAATCGTTAATTCCTGAGATAAAGGTAGTTTAACTGGCCAAATATCTTGAACTTCTTCAAGAAGAAATAGGACCGGCTATCGACTACGTTGCCGGAGAAAAAGTATATGTTCTCCACGACGGATGTCCAGCCCACAACGGTAGGGACATTAAGGACTATTTGAACAACGCCGTCCCAGATGATTGGATTGGTGGTGGTGGTTTCATTAATTGATCTCCCTGGTCTGCCGATCTCAATCCCTGTGATTTTTTTCTTTGGGGTTTCCTAAAGCAAAGGACTCACAATAATCCTAATAATCCATTAGAAGAAGTAACTGAAAAAATACGTACTGCTTGTCGTAGTATAATCAACAGGGTTCTTGTTAAAGTTAGTGAATAAATGCACCAAAGACTTCATTACTCTTTAGCGCAAAACGATCATCACTTTGAATGACTGATGTGAAACATGCTATATTTCTTATTTGCTCATTGCTTATTACAGTTTTTCTTACCTTTTGCTAATTTTAAGAACATCATAAATTCATTAGCATAGAGAAAATTAGGTTATGTTCGGTAGCCGGCAATGAGAACATTTATATTGCAATATTCGAAATTTGAAAAACATTATTTTTGTTGTTGTACTAAATTAAAACGCTTTTATAACATACAAATTACACCAAAAAAATAGTAAAAAAAAACGCTAAACGTCCCCACCATAAATTATTTAGATAGCTTGCCTTGGGAAGTTAAAATTAGCATATTTCAAATTTCCCATGTTACATCCCTAATGCAAAAAAATGATCAACCGCACGGTATATATGTATATATATATATATATATATATATATATATATATATATATATATATATATATATATATATATATTGTTAGATTTTACTAGATTATTAATTGGTGTGTCAAGTTTCTATTTGTGAATGTGTTTATTAATTTCAGATTAAAGTGTTTCACAGCTTTACACTTACATCACAACTTAATTAAATTTTGTTAAGTTTGCTGTTTGCTTATGACATTTTAACCTTCGACTGTTACAGAGTGTAGTCATTTATCAATTTTCAATGCAGTTTAGTAATACTTAATTTATAAAAGTTCATCAAAATGTTGCATTAATAGCATGCTTATGTTGGTGTTCTCGTCTTTTCCATATTTCATGTATTTGTCCTAACATCGCAACCAGTTCTTACTGATAATAACACTTACCAAGGACGATAATTGTAGTTGTTATCGAAACGTATATATTTACGTAAAACATGAACATAAATTTTTTTTACAGATATTACCACTTTCGGCAGACGGTAACTGTAATCATTATCGAAACGTATATATTTACATAAAATATAAATATAAAAACACACCGTTTAAAAACCCAGAGGCTTTGTTTAAATATATTTATATTCAAAAGAAAAATAAATACCTTCAAGGGAGTATAATTTGGGCATTACTGGTGGTGGACTACAAATATCACTTCCACACGACAAACACTCTTACTAATTCACAATATTTAATAAAACTATAATGTACGTTTAAAGTTCTAAAAATTAGTCTAAAATTGGTAAAAGAATTAACAGTAGGTCAGATTAGACAGTTTTAGTTCTACATTTTCAAGGTCCTACATTGATACAACTACAAAATTCCGAATTTCCAAAGCTATCACAACTGAAAGACCGTACAGTCTCATGCCTAGAGTAAATCAACGTTACTGCACACACAAAATCTGAACTAGTCCGTTTGATTCTACCACCTTCTGATTTTAAGCGAGGTTCTACGTCTGACACTAAACCCCTTGACACACAAAACTAGTACAAAGTGGTAAGTAAATGTATTGATTCAGGCACATGGCTCGTTTTAGGAACAAAACAGTTTGATTTAGTATAAGTGAAAATATCGTTTCCACTTATGTTTCTGCTTGGACGATGTACAACTAATTGAAAGTACGTGCTGTGTGTTGCCTATCGTGGATGCTCCTATAATGGATTATCATATGTTTGTCAAAGTTTTAATCTAACCCCACACATGAAGCATTTAATTTAGTCGTGATGTGTGTGGAAATGAATCCTGCTGTAGAAAGTGGTGGAGATAATTGAAATACAAACATCTCTAACATGGCTGTGATGTTGAACATGTAATTTAGTAATATGCACTGTGGTGTTTGTATGTTTGTAACAGTCACTGTGTCATTTATTCAGTTGTTACACGATCAAATCGTGCTTACGCCGTGTAATGCTTATAAAATAAGCGAGGTGCAGCATAACTGCAATCGAAATGGACGGGTTCCGAGACAAAACGTAAAACGGTAGAAATTTTATTTCAAGGACCTTACAGTTACCCTGAAACTAAACCTAAAATCGAGGTTAAATTCCCTATGAGCGCCACCAATATCTAGACTTATCTTGAAAATTATCTCAAGCTGAGATGTTAATCTTGCGAAATCGTGGGCCGCAAGGTACATAGAAACTCTGAACTTTCTATATAATCCTCATGTAATTCAATTCAATTGCGTTAAGTCCTTTTTCAACTATTGTTCTTTCAAATTATATCATTAATACATTAATCATTCGAAAGCATAGTTTACCTTGATTGATGCGAACCTTTAGTTTTGTATACAAAGGGATTAATAATGACTAATATCTATATTGTATACCCAGTTCAATAAACGAAATAAAAGCAATAAATATTGTACTGTTTTGCCTAAAGGAAATCTACTTTCAAGGAAACAGTCACAAATATAGCCAACAGTAACAACCGAATTAAGACACTGAAAGTTTCTGATCCTTCCTGTAACGTACACATAAAGTAAAAACAAAAAGAAATCTAATGAAGCACTACTGATTTGTACCACATCAATTGATTTGTTTTTCCTTTACGTCTTGAAAATAAAACTATTGGGGAAAGTTCTCTATAAATCAAATAAAATAGTATTTTGAATGACTAACAAGTTTTAAGTAATACTTATGCATTGCCTTCCGATTTGAAGTAGCAACAAAACAATAGTGTACCTTAATTAGGTTTGCCCCTACTAAATCTTATTCTAGTATCAAGTTCTACAAATTACTAATTTCGATGTTTTTGAAATTAACGTCAGAGAGGGTATAAAATTCATTATTTGGTGATTTCTGCAAATTTTAATTAACACAGGATAATTAACAAATAATTAATGATGGGAAAATTTGGTATGGGATGCTGGCTCTTTAAAGTTCTCCTATCCATAAGGCAACGGTACAAAAAACTGTAAAGTACTTTGAGGGCTCTGGAAGAGTAAAAGGTAGATACCGACCAGGTAGACTAAAAACAGTTATAAATGACAACAAAACCTTAGATATAATACAGTCTCGTTGAAGATCCACATACATCCTCACGCAGGGTTGCACAATTATGTGATATAGGCCCTTCTTCAGTCTTACGTGTATTACATAAGAATAAATTTCAACCATACAAAGTGCATTTATTGCAAGAATTGAGTGAAGTTGACTTCGACCGTAGATTAGAGTTTACTGAGTCACGAAAATTTCGTTAACAGCATAGGTTTTTCCCATGAAGCAACCTTAATACTGCGTGGGAGTGTAAATCGACATAATTTAAGGTACTGGGGTGACGTAAATCCACACTGGATGCGTGAAAACTATACTCAAAGACCTCAAAAATTAAATGTATGGTCAGCTATAGTGGGTACTCAGTTAATTGGGCTGTTCTTTATTGAAGGCAATTTAACGTCAGATAAGTATGAAGTGCTATTTAGAAATGTAATTGTATCTACAGCTACACCGAGAAACTTGTTTGGAGCCAATTTTAATCAGATATGGTTTCAGCAAGATGGAGCTCCAGCTCATTTTCAAATTTTGAAGATCTTACTTACCTGTGTTTTGGTTGTTTTAGTGTTTAAATTACGATTAGCTTTATAATGCCGAGTTTATTTACTAATTCTGAGTATGCAGACATTAATTTCTTTTATGGGTACTGTAACGGAAACGCTCAAGCAGCATGTCGAAAGTATGCTAGGAGATTCCCAAATAGGAGACATCCCGATAAGCAGGTTTTCATGAAAGTTCAACATAGTTTTAGAAATTTTGGCTTACTAAAAAATCCTCGCACTCCTCAGAACGGAAGATTGAAAGAAGGTATACCAAAACCGTTTGATAACAATCGTTCTTTAAGTTGTCGAAACGCTTCTAGAGAATTAGTAATCCGAAACATAAGAGCTTCAAAAGACAAGCTAAATCGTGTTTTGCGAAGAAACGACAGAAACGCTTACCACTTGTAACCTGTCCAATAACTAAAGCCACTAGATGGGCCAAAACGTGTAGAATTTTGCAATTGGCTCCTAAGGTCACTAGAGACAGATGTTCAATTATTAAGAAAAATTGTATTTACCGATGAAGCGTCCTTTACAAGACGAGGAGTGGTTAATTTCCACAATCAACACGTTTGGGCGCAGGATAATCCTCATAAAATTAGAGCGCACTCTTTTCAACAAGAATTTAATGTTAACGTTTGGTTAGAGGTGCAGGGGGAAAATTGAGTTGGTCCATATTTTTTACCCCCTCGTCTTAATGCGAATCTTTTCTTAAATTTCTTGGATAATGAAATGGCCAAATATTTGGAAGATACTCGTATTAACGTTTGGCGAGAAATGTGACTGCAAATGGACGGAGCACCGGCATTATGGTGTAAATGTTCGTCGCTGGTGTGACACTAGTTACTCTGAGCGCTGGATTGCTCTATCGGGGAACAATGAAATCATATTCGCCACTTACCTGCAAGAAATCCAGCTGCACGGCTACCATTGTCCCCCGACCTGACAGTCTTAAATTTTTTGTCTGTGTGTGTGTGTTTGTGCGTGCGTGCGTGCGTGTGTGTGTCCGGGAGTCCGTGTGTCCGTGTGTCCGTGTGTCCGTGGGTCCGTGTGTCCGTGTGTCCGTGTGTCCGTGTGCCCGTGTGTCCGTGTGTCCGTGCGTCCGTGCGTCCGTGCGTCCGTGCGTCCGTGCGTCCGTGCGTCCGTGCGTCCGTGCGTCCGTGCGTCCGTGCGTCCGTGCCGTGGTCGTGCGTCCGTGCGTCCGTGCGTCCGTGCGTCCGTGCGTCCGTGCGTCCGTGCGTCCGTGCGTCCGTGCGTCCGTGCGTCCGTGCGTCCGTGCGTACGCGCGTCCGTGCGTCCGGGTGTCCGGGTGTCCGGGTGTCCGGGTGTCCGGGTGTCCGTGTGTCCGTGTGTCCGTGTGTCCGTGTGTCCGTGTGTCCGTGTGTCCGTGTGTCCGTGGGTGTGTGTGTGTGTGTGTGTGTGTGTGTGTGTGTGTGTGTGTCTGTGTGTCTGTGTGTCTGTGTGTCTGTGTGTCTGTGTGTCTGTGTGTCTGTGTGCCTGTGTGCCTGCCTGTCTGCGTGACTACGTGTCTGCGTGTCTGCGTGTCTGCGTGTGTGCGTGTGTGCGTGCCTGCGTGCCTGCGTGTCTGCGTGTCTGCGTGCCTGCGTGTCTGCGTGTCTGCGTGTCTGCGTGTCTGCGTGTCTGCATGTCTACGTGTCTGCGTGTCTGCGTGTCTGCGCGTCTGCGCGTCTGCGCGTCTGCGCCTCTGCGCGTCTGCGCCTCTGCGCGTCTGCGCGTCTGTGCGTCTGTGCGTCTGTAGGTCTGTGCGTCTGTGCGTCTGTGCGTCTGTGCGTCTGTTCGCCTGTGCGTCTGTGCGTCTGTGCGTCTGTGCGTCTGTGCGTCTGTGCGTCTGTGCGTCTGTGCGTCTGTGCGTCTGTGCGTCTGTGCGTCTGTGCGTCTGTGCGTCTGTGCGTCTGTGCGTCTGTGCGTCTGTGCGTCTGTGCGTCTGTGCGTCTGTGCGTCTGTGCGTCTGTGCGTCTGTGTGTCTGTGTGTCGTGTCTGCGTGTCTGCGTGTCTGCGTGTCTGCGTGTCTGCGTGTCTGCGTGTCTGCGTGTCTGCGTGTCTGCGTGTCTGCGTGTCTGCGTGTCTGCGCGTCTGCGCGTCTGCGCGTCTGTGCGTCTGTGCGTCTGTGCGTCTGTGCGTCTGTGCGTCTGTGCGTCTGTGCGTCTGTGCGTCTGTGCGTCTGTGCGTCTGTGCGTCTGTGCGTCTGTGCGTCTGTGCGTCTGTGCGTCTGTGCGTCTGTGCGTTGTGCGTCTGTGCGTCTGTGCGTCTGTCTGCGTCGTCTGCTGCGTCTGTGCGTCTGTGCGTCTGTGCGTCTGTGTGTCTGTGCGTCTGTGCGTCTGTGCGTCTGTGCGTCTGTGCGTCTGTGCGTCTGTGCGTCTGTGCGTCTGTGCGTCTGTGCGTCTGTGCGTCTGTGCGTCTGTGCGTCTGTGCGTCTGTGCGTCTGTGCGTATGTGCGTCTGTGCGTCTGTGCGTCTGTGTGTCGTCTGTGCGTCTGTGCGTTTGCGTGTTGCGTGTCTGCGTCTGTGTCTGGTGTCTGGCGTTGTGCGTCTGTGCGTCTGTGCGTCTGTGCGTCTGTGCGTCTGTGCGTCTGTGCGTCTGTGCGTCTGTGCGTCTGTGCGTCTGTGCGTTGTGCCTGTGTGTCTGTGTGTCTGTGTGTCTGTTGCTGTGGGTCTGTGTCTGTGTGTCTGGTGTCTGGTGTCTGCGTGTCTGTGTGTCTGTGTGTCTGCTGTGTCTGTGTGTCTGTGTTCTGTGGTCTGTGGTCTGTGGTCTGTGTGTCTGTGGTCTGTGCCTGTGGTCTGTGGTCTGTGGTCTGTGGTCTGTGTGTCTGTGTCGTGCGTCTGTGCTGTCTGTGGTCTGTGTTTCTGTGCGTCTGCGTGTCTGCGTGTCTGCGTGTTGCGTGTCTGTGTCTGTGTGTCGTTGTGGTCTGTGTGTCTGTGCGTCTGTGTCTGTGCTCTGTGTCTGTTCGTCTGTGGTCTGGCGTTGTGCGTCTGTGCGTCTGTGGTCTGTCGTTGTGCGTCTGTGCGTCTGTGCGTCTGTGGTCTGTGCGTCTGTCTGTCGTCTGTGGTCTGTGGTCTGTGGTCTGTGTGTCTGTGTGTGCTGTGTGTGTCTGTGTGTCTGGTGTCTGTGTGTCTGTGTGTCTGTGTCTGCGTGTCTGTCGTCGTGCTGTGCGTCTGTGGTCTGTGGTCTGTGGGTCTGTGGTCTGTGTGTCTGTGGGTCTGTTTGTCTGTGTGTCTGTGTGTCTGTGTGTCTGGTGTCTGTGTGTCTGTGTGTCTGTGTGTCTGTGTGTCTGTGTCTGTGCTGTGTGTCTGTGTGTCTGTGTGTCTGTGTGTCTGTGTGTCTGTGGTCTGTGTGTCTGTGTGTCGTGTGTCCGTGTGTCCGTGTGTCCGTGTGTCCTGTGTGTCTGTGTGTCTGTGTGTCTGTGTGTCTGTGTGTCTGTGTGTCTGCGTGTCTGCGTGTCTGTCGTGTCTGCGTGTCTGCGTGTCTGCGTGTCTGTGTGTCTGTGTCTGTGTGTCTGTGTGTCTGTGTGTCTGTGTCTGTGTCTGTGTGTCTGTGTGTTCTGTGTGTCTGTGTGTGTCTGTGTGTCTGTGTGTGTCTTGTGTCTGTGTGTCTGTGTCTGTGTCTGTGTGTCTGTGTGTGTCTGTGTGTCTGTGTGTCTGTGTCTGTGTCTGTGTGTCTGTGTGTCTGTGGTGCCTGTGTGTCTGTGTCTGTGTGTCTGTGTCTGTTGCGTGTGTGTGTGTCTGTGTCTGTGTGTCTGTGTGTCGTGTGTCTGTGTGTCTGTGTGTCTGTGTGTCTGTGTGTGTCTGTGTGTCTGTGTCTGTGTCTGTGTCGTGCTGTGTGTCTGTGTGTCTGTGTGTCTGTGTGCTGTGTGTCTGTGTGTCTGTGTGTCTGTGTGTCTGTGTGTCTGTGTGTCTGTGTGTCTGTGTGTCTGTGTGTCTGTGTGTCTGTGTGTCTGTGTGTGTCTGTGTGTCGTGTGTCTGTGTCTGTGTGTCTGTGTGTCTGGTGTGTGTCTGTGTGTCTGTGTGTCTGTGTGTCTGTGTCTGTGTGTCTGTGTGTCTGTGTCTGTGTTGTCTGTGTGTCTGTGTGTCTGTGTGTCTGTGTCGTGTGTCTGTGTGTCTGTGTGTCTTGTGTCTGTGTGTCTGTGTGTCTGTGTGTCTGTGTGTCTGTGTGTCGTGTGTCTGTGTCGTCTGTGTGTCTGTGTGTCGTGTGTCTGTGTGTCTGTCGTGTCTGTGGTCTGTGTCGTCTGTGTGTCGTGCTGTGTCTGTGTGTCTGTGTGTCTGTGTTCTGTGCGTCTGTGTCTGTGTCTGTCGTGTCTGTGTCGTGTCGTCTGTGTCTGTGTGTCGTGTGTCTGTGTGTCTGTGTCGTGCGTGTGTGTCTGTGTGTCTGTGTGTCTGTGTGTCTGTGTGTCTGTTGTCTGTGGTCTGTGTGTCTGTGTGTCTGTGTGTCTGTGTGTCTGTGTGTCTGTGTGTCTGTGTGTCGTGTGTCGTGTGTCGTGTGTGGTGTGTGTGTCGTGTGTCTGTGTGTCTGTTCGTGTGTGCCGTGTGTCCGTGTGTCCGTGTGTCCGTGTGTCGTGTGCGTGTGTGTCTGTCGTGTCTGTGTGTCTGTGTGTCTGTGTGTCTGTGTCTGTGTGTCTGGTGTCTGTGTGTCTGTGTGTCTGTGTGTCTGTGTGTCTGTGTGTCTGTGTGTCTGTGTGTTCTGTGTGTCTGTGTGTCTGTGTGCTGTGTGTCTGTGTGTCTGTGGTCTGTGTCGTGTGTGTGTGTCGTGTGTCTGTGGTCTGTCTGTGTGCCTGTGTGTCTGGTGTCGTGTCGTGTTCTGTGTGTCGTGTGTCTGTGTGTCTGTGTCTGTGTGTCTGTGTGTCTGTGTGTCTGTGTGTCTGTGTCTGTGTGTCTGTGTGTCTGTGTGTCTGTGTGTCTGTGTGTCTGTGTCTGTGTGTCTGTGTGTCGTGTCGTGTGTCGTGTGCGTGTGTCTGTGTGTCTGTGTGTCTGGTGTGTCTGTGTGTCTGTGTGTCTGTGGTCTGTGTGTCTGGTGTCTGTGTGTCTGTGTGTCTGTTTGTCTGTGTGTCTGTGTGTCTGTGTGTCTGTGTGTCTGTGTGTCTGTGTGTCTGTGTGTCTGTGTCGTGTTGTGTGTTGTGTGTTGTGTGTGTGTTGTGTGTCGTGTGTGTTGTTTGTTGTGTGTGTGTGTGTGTGTGTGTGTGTGTGTGTGCGTGTGTCTGTGTCTGTTGTCTGTGTGTCTGTGTGTCTGTGTGTCTGTGTGTCTGGTGTCTGGTGTCGTGTCTGTGTGCTGTGTCTGTGTGTCTGTGTCTGTGTGTCTGTGTGTCTGTGTCTGTGTGCTGTGTGTCTGTGTGTCTGTGTCTGTGTGTCTGGTGTCTGTGTGTCTGTGTGTCGTGTGTCTGTGTGTCTGTGTCGTGTGCTGTGTCTGGGTCTGTGGTCTGGGCGTTCGTGCTGTGGCGTGGTCGTGTCGTGGTCTGGTCGTGTGTCTGGTCTGTGGTCTGTGGTCTGTGGTCTGTGGTCGTGGTCTGTGTGTCTGGCGTGTCGGTGTCTGTGTCCGTGGTGTCTGGTGTCTGTGTCTGTGTGTCGTGTGTCGTGTGTCTGTGTGTCTGTGTGTCTGTGTGTCGTGTGTGTGTCGTGTGTCTGTGTGTCTGTGTGTGTGTTGTGTGTGTGTGTGTGTGTGTGTGTGTGTGTGTGTGTGTGTGTGTGTCGTGTGCTGTGTCTGTGTGTCTGTGTGTCTGTGTCTGTGTGCTGCGTGTGCGTGTCTGCGTGTCTGCGTGTCTGCGTGTCTGCGTGTGTGCGTGTGTGCGTGTTGCGTGTCGTGCGTGTCTGCGTGTCTGCGTGTCTGTCGTGTCTGCGTGTCTGCGTGTCTGCGTGTCTGCGTGTCTGCGTGTCTGCGTGTCTGCGTGTCGGTCTGCGCGTCTGCGCGTCTGCGCGTCTGCGTGCGGCGTCCGCGCGTCTGCGCGTCTGCGCGTCTGCGCTGTGCGCCTGTGCGTCTGTGCGTCTGTGCGTCTGTGGGTCTGCGCGTCTGTGCGTCTGTGCGGCTGTGCGTCTGTGCGTCTGTGCGTCTGTTCGTCTGTGCGTCTGTGCGTCTGTGCGTCTGTGCGTCTGTGCGTCTGTGCGTCTGTGCGTCTGTGGTCTGTGCGTCTGTGCGTCTGTGCGTCTGTGCGTCTGTGCGTCTGTGCGTCTGTGCGTCTGTGCGTCTGTGCGTCTGTGCGTCTGTGCGTCTGTGCGTCTGTGCGTCTGTGCGTCTGTGTGTCTGTGTGTCGTGTCTGCGTGTCTGAGTGTCTGCGTGTCTGCGTGTCTGCGTATCTGCGTGTCTGCGTGTCTCCGTGTCTGCGTGTCTGCGTGTCTGCGTGTCTGCGTGTCTGCGTGTCTGCGTGTCTGCGTGTCTGTGTGTCTGTGCGTCTGTGCGTCTGTACGTCTGTGCGTCTGTGCGTCTGTGCGTCTGTGCGTATGTGCGTCTGTGCGTCTGTGCGTCTGTGCGTCTGTGCGTCTGTGCGCCTGTGCGTCTGTGCGTCTGTGCGTCTGTGCGTCTGTGCGTCTGTGCGTCTGTGCGTCTGTGCGTCTGTGCGTCTGTGCGTCTGTGCGTCTGTGCGTCTGTGCGTCTGTGCGTCTGTGCGTCTGTTCGTCTGTGTGTCTGTGTGCCGTGTCTGCGTGTCTGCGTGTCTGCGTGTCTGCGTGTCTGCGTGCTGCGTGTCTCGTGTCTGCGTGTCTGCGTGTCTGCGTGTCTGCGTGTCTGCGTGTCTGCGTGTCTGCGTGTCTGGTGTCTGGGTCTGCGTCTGTCGTCTGTGCGTCTGTGCGTCTGTGCGTCTGTGTGTCTGTGCGTCTGTGGTCTGTGTGTCTGTGCGTCTGTGCGTCTGTGTGTCTGTGCGTCTGTGCGTCTGTGCTCTGTGTGTCTGTGTGTCTGTGTCTGTGTCTGTGGTCTGTGTGTCTGTGTGTCTGTGTGTCTGTGCGTCTGTGTGTCTGTGTGTCTGTGGTCTGTGTGTCTGTGTGTCTGTGTGTCTGTGTGTCTGTGCTGTCGTGGTGTCTGGTGTCTGGTGTCTGTGTCTGTGTCTGGTCTGGTGTCTGTGTCTGCGTGTCTGGTGTCTGGTGTCTGGTGTCTGGTGTCTTGTGTCGTTCGTCTGTCTGTGTCGTGTCGTGTGTCTGTGTGTCTGTGTGTCTGTGCGTCTGTGTCTGCTGCTGGGTCTGTGTGTCTGTGTCTGTGGTCTGTGTGTCTGTGGTCTGTGTGTCTGTGTCTGTGCGTCTGTGTGTCTGTGCGTCTGTGGTCTGTGGTCTGTTGTCTGTGTGTCTGTGTGTCTGTGTGTCTGTGGTCTGTGGTCTGTGGTCTGTGGTCTGTGGTCTGTGCGTCTGTGTGTCTGTGTGTCTGTGTGTCTGTGTCTGCGTGTCTGCGTGTCTGCGTGTCTGCGTGTCTGCGTGTCTGCGTGTCTGCGTGTCTGCGTGTCTGCGTGTCTGCGTGTCTGCGTGTCTGCTGTGTCTGTGTCTGCGTGTCTGCGTGTCTGGTGTCTGTCGTGTCTGGTGTGTCTGCGTCTGTGTCTGTCGTCTGTGCGTCTGTGCGTCTGTGCGTCTGTGCGTCTGTGTCTGTGTGTCTGTGTCTGTGCGTCTGTGCGTCTGTGCGTTGTCGTCTGTGCGTCTGTGCTCTGTGTGTCTGTGTGTCTGTGTGTCTGTGTCTGTGGTCTGTGTGTCTGTCTGTGTCTGTGTGTCTGTGTGTCTGTGTGTCTGTGTGTCTGTGTGTCTGTGTGTCTGTGTGTCTGTGTGTCTGTGTGTCTGTGTGTCTGTGTGTCTGTGTCGTCGTGTCTGTGTGTCTGTGTGTCTGTGTGTCTGGTGTCTGTGTGTCTGTGTGTCTGTGTGTCTGTGTTCTGTGTGTCTGTGTCCGTGTGTCTGTGTGTCTGTGTGTCTGTGCGTCTGTCGTCTGTGTGTCCTGTGTGTCTGTGTGTCTGTGTGTCTGTGTGTCTGTGGTCTGTGCGTCTGTGGTCTGTGCGTCTGTGTGTCTGTGTGTCTGTGTGTCTGTGTGTCTGTGTGTCTGTGTGTCTGTGTCTGTGTCTGTGTGTCTGTGTGTCTGTGTGTCTGTGTGTCTGTGTGTCTGTGTGTCTGTGTGCCTGTGTGTCTGTGTGTCTGTGTGTCTGTGTGTCTGTGTGTCTGTGTGTCTGTGTGTCTGTGTGTCTGTGTGTCTGTGTGTCTGTGTGTCTGTGTGTCTGTGTCTGTGTCTGTGTGTCTATGTGTCCTTGTGTCTGTGTGTCTGTGTGTCTGTGGTCTGTCGTCTGTGTGCTGTGTGTCTGTGTCGTCTGTGTGTCTGTGTGTCTGTGTGTCGGTGTGTCTGTGTGTCTGTGTGTCTGTGTGTCTGTGGTCTGTGTGTCTGTGTGTCTGTGTGTCTGTGTGTCTGTGTGTCTGTGTGTCTGTGTCTGTGTGTCTGTGTGTCTGTGTGTCTGTGTGTCTGTGTGTCTGTGTGTCTGTGTGTCTGTGTGTCTGTGTGTCTGTGTGTCTGTGTGTCTGTGTGTCTGTGTGTCTGTGTGTGTGTGTGTGTGTGTGTCTGTGTCTGTGTGTCTGTGTGTCTGTGTGTCTGTGTGTCTGTTTGTCTGTGTGTCTGTGTGTCTGTGTGTCTATGTGTCTGTGTGTCTGTGTGTTTGTGTGTGTGTGTGTGTGTGTGTTGTGTGTGTGTGTCTTGTGTGTCTGTCTCTGTGTGTGTGTGTGTGTGTGTGTGTTGTGGTGCGTGGTCGTGCGTCGTGTGTGCCTGTTTGTCTGTGTGTCTGTGTCTGTGTGTCTGCGTGTCTGTGTGTCTGTGTGTCTGTGTGTCTGTGTGCTGTGTGTCTGTGTGTCTGTGTCTGTGTGTCTGTGTGTCTGTGTGCTGTGTGTCTGTGTGTCTGTGTGTCTGTGTGTCTGTGTGTGTCTGTGTCTGTGTGTCGTGTGTCTGTGTGTCTGTGTGTCTGGTGTCTGTGTGTCGGTGTCTGTGCGTCTGTGCGTCCGTGGTCCGTGCGTCTGTGCGTCCGTGTCTGTGTGTCTGTGTGTCGTGTGTCTGTCTCGTGTCTGTGTCGTCCGTGTGTCTGTGCGTCTGTGTGTCCGTGGTCGTGTGTCTGGTGTCCGTGTCTGTGTCTGTGTGTCTGGTGTCTGTGTCGTGTGTCCGTGTGTCGTGTGTGTGTGTGTGTTGTGTGTGTGTGTGTGTGTGTGTGTCTGTGTGTCTGTGTGTCTGTGTGTCTGTGTGTCTGTGTGTCCTGTGTGCTGGTGTCTGCTGTGTCTGCGTGTCTGGTGTCTGTGTGTCTGCGTGTGCGTGTGTCGTGTGTCTGTGTCTGCGTGTCTGTGTGTCTGCGTGTCTGCGTGTCTGCGTGCTGCTGTCTGTGTCTGCGTGTCTGCGTGTCTGGTGTCTGTGCTGTCTGCGTGTCTGCGCGTCTGCGCGTCTGCGTCGTCTGTCGTCGTCTGGTCTGCGCGTCTGCGCGTCTGTGCGTCTGGCGTCTGCGCGTCTGTCGTCTGTGCGTCTGTGCGTCTGTGCGTCTGTGGGTCTGTGTGTCTGTGCGTCTGTGCGTGCTGTGCGTCTGTGTGCTGTGCGTCTGTGGTCTGTTCGTCTGTGCGTCTGTGCGTCTGTGCGTCTGTGCGTCTGTGCTGTCTGTGCGTCTGTGTGTCTGTGCGTGTCTGTGTGTCTGTGGTCTGTGTGTCTGTGGTCTGTGCGTCTGTGGTCTGTGTGTCTGTGTGTCTGTGTGTCTGTGCGTCTGTGCGTCTGTGGTGTGTGTGTGTGTGTCTGTGTGTCTGTGTGTCTGTGTGTCTGTGTGTCTGTGTGTCTGTGTGCCTGCGTGTCTGCGTGTCTGCGTGTCTGCGTGTCTGCGTGTCTGCGTGTGTGCGTGTGGCGTGTGCGTGTCTGCGTGTCTGCGTGTCTGCGTGTTGCGTGTCTGCGTGTCTGCGTGTCTGTGTCTGCGTGTCTGCGTGTCTGTGTCTGCGTCGTCTGCGTGTCTGTGCGTCTGGCGTCTGTGCGTCTGTGTCGTGCTGCGTCGCGTGTCGGTCTGGCGTCTGCGGTCTGGCGTCTGTGTCTGTGCGTCTGTGCGTCTGTGCGTCTGTGGGTCTGGGTCTGTGCGTCTGTGCGGGTCTGTGCGTCTGTGTCGTCTGTGCGTCTGTCGTCTGGTGTCTGTGCGTCTGTGGTCTGTGCGTCGTGTGCGTCTGTGTCTGTGTGTCGTCTGTGCGTCTGTGCGTTGTGCGTCTGTGCGTCTGTGCGTCTGTGCGTCGTGTGCGTGTCTGTGCGTCTGTGCGTCTGTGTCGTCTGTGGTCTGTGTCGTCTGTGCGTGTCTGTGCGTGTCTGTGCTGTGTCTTGTGCGTCTGCGTCTGTGTCGTCTGTGTGTCTGTGGTCTGCGTGTCTGTGTGTCTGGTGTCTGCGTGTCTGTGTCTGTGTCTGCGTGTGTCTGCGTGTCTGGTGTCTGGTGTCTGTGCGTCTGTGCGTCTGTGGTCTCGTGCGTCTGTGCGTCTGCGTGTGCGTCCGTGCGTCGTCTGCGTGTCTGTGCGTCTGTGCGTCTGTGCGTCTGTCGTCTGTGCGTCGTGGTCTGTGGTCCTGTCCGTGTCGGGTTGGTGTCCGTGTGGTCCGTGTGTCCGTGGTTGTGTGTGTGGTTGTGTTGTGGTTGTGGTTGTGTGTCTGTGGTCTGTGGTCTGTGCTTGTGCTTGTGCCTCTGTGCGTTTGCGTCTGGTGTCGTGTGCGTTGTGCGTTGTGCGTTGTGCGTTTGCGTCTGCGTCTGCGTGTCTGCGTGTCTGGTGTCGTGTCTGTGTCTGCGTGTCTGCGTGTTGCGTGTCTGCGGTCTGCGGTCTGCGGTCTGGTCTGCGGTCTGCGTCGCGGTCGCGGTCGCGGTCTGCGGTCTGCGGTCTGCGGTCTGGTCTGTGGTCTGTGCGTCTGCGTCTGGGCTGCGTCTGTGCGTCGTGCGGCGTGCTGTGCGTCTGTGCGTCTGTGCGTCTGTTCGCGTCTGTCTGTCGTCTGTGCGTCTGTGCTTGTGCGTCTGTGCGTTGTGCGTCTGTGCGTCTGTGCGTCTGTGGTCTGTGTGTCTGTGGTCTGTGTCTGTCGTCTGTGTCTGTGCGTCTGTGCGTCGGTCTGTGCGTCGTGCGTCTGTGCGTCTGTGTCTGTGTGTCGTCTGCGTGTCTGCGTCTGCGTGTGCGTCTGCGTTCTGCGTCTGCGTGTCGTGCTGTGTCTGCGTGTCTGTGTCTGTGTCTGCGTGTCTGCGTGTCTGTGTGCGTTGTGTCTGCGTGTCTGTCGTTCGCGTCTGTGCGTCGTGTCTGCGCTGGCGTCTGGCTCTGTGCGTTGTGCGTTGTGCGTCTGTGCGTTGTGTCTGTGGTCTGCTGTGCGTCTGTGGTCTGTGCGTCTGTGGTCTGTGCGTCTGTGCGTCTGTGTCTGTGCGTCTGTGCGTCTGTGCGTCTGTGTCTGTGGTCTGTGCGTCTGTGCGTCTGTGTCTGTGCGTCTGTGCGTCTGTGCGTCTGTGCGTCTGTGCGTCTGTTCGTCTGTGTCTGCGTGTCGTGTCGTCTGCGTGTCTGCGTCTGCGTGTCTGCGTGCTGCGTGTCTGCGTGTCTGCGTGTCTGGTGTCTGCGCTGTCTGCTGCGTGTCTGCGTGTCTGTGTGTCTGCGTGTCGGTCGCGCGTGCGCGTGCGCGTGTGCGCGTCTGCTGCGTCTGCGGTCTGCGTCTGCGGTCTGTGCGTCTGTGCGTCTGTGGTCTGTGGTCTGTGTGTCTGTGTGCTGTGTGTCTGTGTGTCTGTGTGTCTGTGTCGTGTGTCGTGTGTCTGTGTGTGCGTGTCTGTCGTGTGTGCGTGGTCCGTGCGTCGTGCGTCTGTGCGTCTGTGCGTGTGCGTCGTGGTCGTGTGCGTCGTGCGTCGTGCTCCGTGCGTCGTGTCGTGCTGTCTGTGTGTCTGGTGTCTGTGTGTCTGTGTCCGTTGTCGTGTCGTCCGTGTGTCCGTGTGTGTGTGTGTGTGTTGTGTGTGTGTGTGTGTGTTGTGTGTTGTGTGTCTGTGTGTCTGTGTGTCTGTGTGTCTGTGCCTGTGTCCTGCGTGTCTGCGTGTCTGCGTGTCTCGTGTCTGCGTGTCTGCGTGTCTGCGTTGTGTCTGCGTGTCTGTGTCTGCGTGTCTGCGTGTCTGTCGTGTCTGCGTCTGCGTGTCTGCGTGTGGTCTGTGCGTCTGTCGTCTGTCGTCTGGTCTGTGCGTCTGTGCGTCTGTGCGTCTGTGCGTCTGTGCGTTGTGCGTCTGTGCGTCTGTGCGTCTGTGTCTGTGTGTCTGTGCGTCTGTGCGTCTGTGCGTCTGTGCGTCTGTGCGTCTGTGCGTCTGTGCGTCTGTGCGTCTGTGCGTCTGTGCGTCTGTGCGTCTGTGCGTCTGTGCGTCTGTGCGTCTGTGCGTCTGTGCGTCTGTGCGTCTGTTCGTCTGTGTGTCTGTGTGTCGTGTCTGCGTGTCTGCGTGTCTGCGTGTCTGCGTGTCTGCGTGTCTGCGTGTCTGCGTGTCTGCGTGTCTGCGTGTCTGCGTGTCTACGTGTCTGCGTGTCTGCGTGTCTTCGTGTCTGCGCGTCTGCGCGTCTGCGCGTCTGCGTGTCCGCGCGTCTGCGCTCTGCGCGTCTGTGCGTCTGTCTGCGCGTCTGTGCGTCTGTGCGTCTGTGCGTCTGTGGTCTGTGGTCTGTGCTGTGTGTCTGTTGTGTGTTGTGTGTCTGTGTCTGTCTGTGGTCGTGTCGTGCTGTGCGTCTGTGCGTCCTGTGTGTCTGGTGTCGTGCGTGTGCGTCGTGCGTCGTGCGTGTGTGTCGTCGTGCGTCGTGCGTCGTGCGTGTGTCTGTGCCGTGTGTCTGTGTGTCTGTGTGTGTGTGTGTTGTGTGTTGTGTGTTGTGTGTTGTGTGTCTGTGGTCTGTGTGTCTGTGTGTCTGTGTGTCGTGCTGTGTCTCGTGTCTGCGTGTCTGCGTGTCTGCGTGTCTGCGTGCTGCGTGTGCGTGTGTGCGTGTGTGCTGTCTGCGTGTCTGCGTGTCTGCGTGTCGTGTCTGCGTGTCTGCTGTCTCGGTCGCGTCTGCGTGTGCGCGTCTGCGCGTCTGGCGTCTGCGCGTCTGCGCGTCTGCGTCTGCGTGTCTGGCGTCGCGTCTGTGGTCTGTGGTCTGTGTTGGTCTGTGGTCTGGGTCTGTGTCTGGGTCTGTGGTCTGTGCGGTGTGGTCTGTGGTCTGTGCGTCTGTGCGTCTGTCGTGTGTCGTGCGTCGTGCGTCTGTGGTCTGTGTGTGCGTCTGGTGCGTCTGTGCGTTGTGCGTCTGTGGTCTGTGCGTCTGTGTCTGTGGTCTGTGGTCGTGTCTGTGGTCTGTGGTCTGTGGTCTGTGTCTGTGGTCTGTGGTCTGTGTCTGGTCTGTTGTCTGTGTCGTGTCTGCGTGTCTGCGTGTCTGCGTGTCTGCGTGTCTGCGTTCTGCGTGTCTGCGTGTCTGTGTCTGGTGTCTGGTGTCTGCTGTCTGGTGTCTGTGTGTCTGTGTGTCTGGTGTCTGTGCGTCTGTGTGTCTGTGTGTCTGTGTGTCTGTGTGTCTGTGTGTCTGTGTGTCTGTGTGTCTGTGTGTCTGTGTGTCTGTGTCTGTGGTCTGTGGTCTGTGTCTGTGTCTGTGTGTCTGTGGTCTGTGTCTGTGTCTGTGTCTGTGCGTCTGTGTCTGTGTCTGTGTGTCTGTGTGTCTGTGTCTGTGTGTCTGTGTGTCTGTGTGTCTGTGGTCTGTGTGTCTGTGTCTGTGTGCTGTGTGTGCTGTGTCTGTGTGTCTGTGTGTCTGTGTGTCTGTGCGTCTGTGTCTGTGTCTCTGTTTGTCTGTGTGTCTGTGTGTCTGGTGTCTGTGTGTCTGTGTCTGGTGTCTGTGTGTCTGTGTCTGCGTGTCGTGTCTGTGTGTGCTGTCTGTGTCTGTGTCTGTGCCTGTGCGTCTGTGCGTCTGTGCGTTGTGCGTCTGTGTCTGTGCTCTGTGGTCTGTGCGTCTGTGCGTCTGTGCGTCTGTGGTCTGTGGTCTGTGTCTGTGCGTCTGTGTCTGTGCGTCTGTGCGTCTGTGGTCTGTGCGTCTGTGGTCTGTGCGTCTGTGGTCTGTGGTCGTGTGCTTGGTCTGCGTCTGTGTCGTGCTGTTCGTCTGGTGTCTGTGTGCGTCTGTGTCTGCGTGTCTGGTGTCTCGTGCGTCTGCGTGTCTGTGTCTGCGTCTGCGTGTCTGCGTGTCTGCTGTGGTCTGGGTCTGCGTCTCGTGTCTGGCGTCTGCGTTGGCGTCGTGGTCTGCGTCTGGCGTCTGCGTGTGCGTCTGTGCGTCTGTGGTGTGTCTGTGGTGTCTTGGTCTGTGCGTCTGTGCGTCTGTGCGTCTGTGGTCTGTGGTCTGTGGTCTGTGCGTCTGTTGTCTGTGCGTCTGTGCGTCTGTGGTCTGTGCGTCTGTGCGTCTGTGCGTTGTGGTCTGTGTCTGCGTGTCGCGTGTCTGCGTTGTGTCTGTGTCTGCGTGTCTGCGTTCTGCTGTCTGCGTGTCTGCGTGTCTGCGTGTCTGCGTGTCTGCGGTCTGCGGTCTGCGTGTCTGCGTGTCTGTGTCGCGTCTGCGTGTCTGCGTTGTCTGGCGTCTGGCGTCTGTGCGTCTGTGCGTCTGTGCGTCGTGCGTCTGTGCGTGTCTGTGCGTCTGTGCGTCTGCGTCTGTGCGTCTGTGCGTCTGTGCGTCTTGTGGTCTGTGCGTCTGTGCCTGTGGTGCTGTGTTGTGCTGTGGTCTGTGGTCTGTCGTGTCTGTGTCTGTTGTCTGCGTGTCTGGTGTCTGTGGTCTGTTGTCTGGTGTCTGTGGTCTGGTGTCTGGTGCTGGTCTGTGGTCTGTGGTCTGTGGTCTGTGGTCTGTGGTCTGTGCGTTGTCGTCGTGTCTGTGTCTGTGCGTTGTCGTTGTCCGTGGTCGTGGTCTGTGTGTCTGTGTGTCTGTGTCTGGTGTCTGGTGTCTGGTGTCTGGTGTCTGGTGTCTGTGTCTGTGTGTCTGTGTGTCTGTGTCTGTTGTCTGTGTGTCTGTGTGTCTGTGTGTCTGTGTGTCTGTGTGTCTGTGTCTGTGTGTCTGTGTGTCTGTGTGTCTGTGTGTCTGTGTGTCGGTGTCTCGTGTGCGTGTCGCGTGTCTGCTGTGTCTGTGTCTGTGTGTCTGTGTGTCTGTGCTGTCTGTGTGTCTGCGTGTCTGTGTGTCTGTCGTGTCTGTGTGTCTGCGTTGTGTCTGTGTCTGGTGTCTGGTCGGTCGTGCTGTGTGTCTGTGGTCTGTGTGTCTGTGGTCGTGTCTGTGTGTCTGTGCGTCGTGCTTGTGCGTCTGTGCGTCTGTGCGTCTGTGCGTCTGTGTCGTGTGCTGTCTGTGCGTCTGTGTCTGTGGTCTGTGTCGTGCTGTGGTCGTGTCTGTGGTCTGTGGTCTGTGCTGTGTCTGTGCGTCTGTGTCGTGTCTGTGTCTGTGTGTCTGGTGTCTGTGTGTCTGGTGTGGTCTGTGTGTCTGGTGTCTGTGTCTGTGTGTCTGCGTGTCTGCGTGTCTGTGTGTCTGTCTGTGTCTGCGTGTGTTCTGTGTGTCTGTGTGTCTGTGTCGTGTCTGTGTGTCTGTGTGTCTGTGTGTCTGTGGTCTGTGGTCTGTCGTGGTCTGTGTCTGTGCTGTGTGTCTGTGGTCGTTGTCTGTGGTCTGTGTCTGTGTGTCTGTGTCTGTGTGTCTGTGTGTCTGTGGTCTGGGTGTGTCTGTCTGTGTCTGTGTCTGTGTGTCTGTGGTCTGTTGTCTGTGTGTCTGTGTGTCGTGCGTGTGTCTGTGTGTCTGTGTGTCTGTGTGTCTGTGTGTCTGTGTCGTGTGTCTGTGTGTCTGTGTGTCTGTGTGTGCTGTCTGTGTGTCTGTGTGTCTGTGGTCTGGGTCTGTGTGTCTGTGTGTCTGTGTGTGTCTGTGTGTCTGTGTGTCTGTGTCTGTGTCTGTGTGTCTGTGTGTTCTGTGTGTCTGTGTGTCTGTGTCTGTGTGTCTGTGTGTCTGTGTGTCTGTGGTCTGTGTGTCTGTGTGTGTCTGTGTGTCTGTGTGTCTGTGTGTCTGTGGTCTGTGTGTCTGTGTCTGTGTGTCTGGTGTCTGTGTGTCTGTGGTCTGTGGTCTGTGTGTCTGTGTGTCTGTGTCTGTGTGTCTGTGTGTCTGTGTCTGTGGTCTGTGTGTCTGTGTGTCTGTGTCTGTGGTCTGTGTGTCTGTGGTCTGTGTGTCTGTGTGTGTCTGTGTGTCTGTGTGTCTGTGTGTCTGTGTGTCTGTGTCTGCGTCTGTGTCTGTGTCTGTGTGTCTGTGTGTCTGTGTGTCTGTGTGTCTGTGTGTCTGTGTGTCTGCTGTGTCTGTGTGTCTGTGTGTCTGTGTGTCTGTGTGTCTGTGTGTCTGTGTGTGTCTGTGTGTCTGTGTGTCTGTGTGTCTGTGTGTCTGTGTGTCTGTGTGTCTGTGTGTGTCTGTGTCTGTGTGTCTGTGTGTCTGTGTCTGTGTGTCTGTGTCTGTGTCTGTGTGTCTGTGTGTCTGTGTGTCTGTGGTCTGTGTGTCTGTGTGTCTGTGTCTGTGTGTCTGTGTGTCTGTGTGTCTGTGTGTCTGTGTGTCTGTGGTCTGTGTCTGTGTGTCTGTGTGTCTGTGTGGTGTCTGTGTGTCTGTGTGTCTGTGTGTCTGTGTGTCTGGTGTCTGTGTGTCTGTGTCGGTGTCTGGTGTCTGTGTGTCTGTGTGTTGTGCTGTGTGTCTGTGTGTCTGTGCTGTTGTGGTCTGTGTCTGTGGTCTGTCTGTGTGTCTGTGCGTCTGTGGTCTGTGTGTGCGTGCGTGTCTGTGTGTCTGTGCTCTGTGTGTCTGTGTGTCTGTGTGTCTGTGTGTCTGTGTGTCTGTGTGTCTGTGTGCTGTGTCTGTTCTGTGTGTCTGTGTGTCTGTGTGTCTGTGTGTCTGTGTGTCTGTGTGTCTGTGTCTGTGTGTCTGTGTGTCTGTGTGTCTGTGTGTCTGTGTGTGTGTCTGTGTGTCTGTGTGTCTGTGTGTCTGTGTGTCTGTGTGTGTCCGTGTGTCCGTGTGTCCGTGTGTCGTGTGTCGTGTCTGCGTGTGTGTCTGTGTGTCGTGTGTGTCTGTGTGTCTGTGTGTCTGTGTGTCTGTGTGTCTGCGTGTCTGCGTGTCTGCGTGTCTGCGTGTCTGTGTCTGTGTCTGTGTGTCTGTGAGTATG
>JARFJB010001084.1:1575000-1610000 GCA_036346205.1 Vesta saturnalis | reverse complement strand
TATTCCGTTTCGGAATGTAGGAAGCTATCGACGTGTCCTTGGTAAAGTAAAATTTTGAAGAAAGAACTTTCCTGTTGCAGACCAATGTGGCTGGCAATTCAGGCTTATTTTTGCGAATAGTTCCAAGCATGGTTATTTTTCTTTTCAATAGCATCTGCCCCAGACCGTACGAGGTAAAAAATTAACGCACGTTATGTTGTGACCTTATAGTCCATATGTAAGATCTAGCACAAATCCTTTACCTTGGCCTCTCTCTGGAGGTTCACCTTTTTTCCCGAGTTAAACTTGCATGTTATATGCATAAGCAGTTACATAATCGCATAAAGTCCAAATCTTGACACCTCTAAAACGTGCCATTTTCGTGAACATTAAAGAGCTTAGGTAGAATTGCAACACGTTCATCCCACAAGTCCCATATGGTAGCTAATTTATCAGTTTGGCGTCGTTGTGGTCCAGTTTCTTTATCGTCAAAGCGAATGATTCGTGCAATTACATGAAATCGTTACTCTGACCTACATTTCCATCCCACAGACTGACTGTTGCCTCTCCATGAGATTTATACACTCCAGCTAGAAACAGTAGGTCTAAATATGCTTCTAGTTCAACTGATGTTAATTCTTGAAACGTGTCGGCACAAAGCCCTTTGCCTTCTAAATTTGATATTTTCGCAAATTAGTTTTACAGTTTTGGGTGTGAAATATAAGAAAAACGCGGATTTTATATGAATTATTCCCGACGTAGCATTCCTTGATGAACCAGGAATCAACAAAATAATATTTTCTGCTGATAACCTTCCAGATTGATGTGTATTTTCATTCCATACTATAGTGCCATCTTTTAAAGTTACGTGATTATCTATATCAGCTTCATCTAAAATCGTAGCTTCCACTTCATCATCCGATTTGCTATTATATATCTCGGTTTCGGACAAATCGTCTTCTTATTCAGAGGCATTAGCATCACTATCAGAAACACACAAAAGTTTATCAAGTTCACTATCCGTAATCACTCTCTCGCCATACATTTTCAATAGTAAATTTCAATTATCAGGTATTTCTTATTAGAGTATAGCATCAAGTTTGATATTGTTTACCTACCGGTACGTAAATAATGCATTCAATATGAGCAATAATGCGCAATAATGTGGTAACATTATGTAAGTTATTTATATTTATGAAGCTAAAACAAAACTAATAAAAGTGTTCGTCTATAATAATCTGCAAATACAGTGAGTGTAACTAACGCATTTAAAAACAAACTAATTATAATTGTCTAATATCAATCTACGTACACCGTTATTAGAGTAAAGAAATAAAAGTCATGCAGTGGCAACGAAATATTTAAATCATTTATCGAATTATGCACATTAGAAGAACGCGATTGGGTCATATTGATCCAAACACAATAGGAGGGTTAAATGGCAATACCCCCCTTGTGACCCATCATTGGAAAGCGATTGTCGTGGAGAATAAGCCACATTTTTATTTTTTAAAATCCGATGACATTTGCCCCATTTGTCCTGCAATTAGCTGCTCCAGTGCCAAGTCACGGCGATTTTGCATCTTTTTTAACTGATCTATGAATTCCCAGAACATTGGATGGTCCATATCTAACTCCGTCTGCATCCGCCGATGAGCTTTAATTTTGGAGCATATACGTGCCTATACATAACTCATACTCCCGCTCGATAATTACCAAACTACATTTCATAGATAATGTTAGAATAATTCAGGTAGCGCCTAAAAGTTCACGCGCCTAAAAGGACCAGCGACTAATGACTCGGCGCCTATTACGGAGGATGCCCCGCCGATCCAAGAAACATCAGGAAAGGGAACGCCCCCAGAACAACAGAAGTCAGAAAACCGGCAAGGATGGCCGAAGCAGGGATAAGCTACACCCAGATGGCAGCGGGCAACAAGAAACAGGCTCCTGAAGAATCAGAAGACGAGGACTTCGCGCTCATCATGAAGATCGTGAAGGCACTAAAAGCAACGAAGCAGATCAAAGGATGAACTCACAGATGAGTAAACGCAACCGCCGCACCATTTAAGCGGCCGACCCAACCAATGACAGGGAACAACGACACCGAGGTGACCGGAAGCATAAAAGCCGAAGTTCATCTCAGGAAAAGACAACAGAGGTATAGGTATATTTAATGTATTTATTTCAGGTACAGAAAATCTACATATATCATCAGAAAAGCCAATAAGACGGCGGTATAGAGGGAAAAGAGCCTGTAATACCGAGAATAAATAACGACGACCGATGACCGACTCGGCGCCTAAAAGAGCGCGCCTAATGGTGTGCGCCTAAATAGGCGCGCCTAAACGGCCTAGACCGCTAGAAATGGTTAACAATTAATAAACAATACATGATTTAGTAATGCAACAAATAAATTGGAGTGTCTCCAACAATGACAGAATTAGAATTTCAAGACTGCAACATTTTAGGGCATTACAATTACGAATGCATTTCAAAAGGACGATTTTTAATTAACACTATTGTAATTAATTAAATGGTTTGCAATAAATTGAATAAAAAATTGTAAAGTGCCAGTTTCGGCATTTTTGCGGGATATCTCCCTTAGTTTTCAAGATAGATACTACCTTTTGTGAAATTAAAAATGGTAGAGCAGAAATTTCATAGCCCCATTGGTTTCTGAGATACAGGGTGGAATTGAAAAGTATCACTTTTGAGGCACCCTTAGTATCTTAGTTATCTTTAAACTTGTCGATGACGTATCCTACACAATTTTTTCCGTAGAATACATTGGCATAGTAAGTTTTGTTTTCTAACACCTTCCGTTTTTTAGCTATGAAGCCAGCACGTTTTTTTTTTAATGAGACATCCTGTATATTATTGCTTATATTTATTAGACATAATGTGGGCTTTCCAAAAATATAAACTGTAAAAATTAATATTTTCAAAAACGAGCTTAGTATATAAGATTTTCTAAAATGTTATTTTGTGTCCAATTAGTAGGTAGTAGGCTATGGCTAATTTGTTTGGAACAAAAAAACAAAATGTCAAAAACTTTGCGGTTTTGTTAGTTTTTGACTATTAATAAAATTAGTAAATTTTTGTTGTTTTAGTGTTTCTATTTTACAATATTCTCTATTGAATTGATTGTTTACGATAATGGCGGTTTACGAAAATAATGAAAAGTACGTTATGTTGGTTTGTTTTATTCAATCTAATGAAAATCCCTAATAATAATAACGTATTTTGAGTGCTATGGTTAGGATAATATCTTATGAGTTCTTTTTGATCATATGAGATATCCCGAGAGACGGAAATCCTACCCAGACTTATTTTCCCACCCAAAATCAAATTCGTTTATCAAGCCCCGTACTAAAGCATACACCAAACGAGATAGAGAGAGAAAAGTAATAAGCGTGTTGAGTTATATACAAACTATGCTTTCATATTCTTTCAAGGAAACAAAGGAAGCAACTGGTGTATTCAAGTCGGATGTTCAAAGTATTTTGAAACAATATCACCCCTATGTATTCCACATAGTTCTAAAATTACACCCCAGCGATGCCGAGCGCCAAATGTTTTTTTAACAATGGTATTCACAACAAATGCATACCGATGAATCTTTTGGTAGACTCCTTATCTGGTCCCATGAATCTGATTTTTCAAGTGCGGGAATAGTCAATCGCCATCATACAAGAAATTGGTCCGCAGAAAGTCACATTTAATTTTTGAGAGGGCACAACAAGGAGGCTTTGGGACCATGGTATCGTGTTTCATTTTTGGAAGACGCATAGTCTACAAAATTAATGAAGGAGGTCCTACAGCGCTTCGGTGCCGAGAAATCGTTGAGAAGTTTATTGCAGAACCGATGGAAAATCTTCCATTGGGCCTGTACAATCCCGTTTATTCTCAACAAGATAGTACCCCAAGCCACAACTCTGCGCTTGTGAGGGCATTTTTAGACGACAACTTTCCTCAAAGATGAATTGGTACCTACTGATCGGTATGATGGCCCCTTGATCTTAAGATCTTTTAATTTTGTTTTTTTTTCTTATGGAGTTTCATGCAAAATAAACTCTATACAACACAATATGGGTCAGTAGCGGAGCTTCGTGTAGCAATCGATTTAACTTTCCAAAATTTATAAAGAAGGTCTATGTTTCTTTTTAACGGAAATGTGCCTATTTTGCATACGGGAAAAGTTTTAAGTAAGATAGGTAATCATTGTTTTGTTTTGAGTAAAATTCAATAATCTTATCTTACTTAAGTTAGAATGCTGTAATAAATAATTAAGAATTGAGAATTAAAAAAGATCTTTTGACTTAAGTTTGACAGTATAATAAAGTATAATACTTACGTAGATTTTATTTTTAATAAATTTTAGCCATAGCCTACTATCTACTAGTTGAACACAAAAGAAAATTCTAGAGAGTCTTAAATTCTAAGCTTGTTTTTGAAAATATTTTAGGAAAGCTCACATTGTGCCCAATAAATATTAGAAATAATATACAGGTCGTTTTATTAAAAAAACATGTTTGCTTCATAACTCAAAAACGGAAGGAGTTGCAAAGAAAACTTACTACGCCAATGGATTCTACCGAATATATATCATATAGGAATGCGTTATAGCTTCCTAGATAAGTATATGGATAGTTGAGATACGAGGGGTGCCTCAATACCTTTCAAGTTCACCCTGTATCTCACAAACCGAAAGGGCTATGAATATTCTGCTGGTAGCATCTTAAATTTCACAAAAAAAGTAATTCATTGTCGCGAAAACCGCAGTCCTGTATCTTTAAAGATAAGGTAGATGCCTCGCAAAACTGCTGAAAGTGGGACACCCTGTACATATTCCGAGTAGGAATTAAACGATTGTAAGAATAAGTTGCGACAAAGGAATATCTACTTTTTATTCTTTGTGTTGCATTTCTCACAAATATTGGATACAACGTGAACGTTACTGCGGATTTGTAACTCAAGTAGGGTGCTGTAGGTGTGAACTACCTGGAAAAGACTAATACAATTCGATTTTGTTGTTACATTCATTTGTGTTTTTGTAACTTTTTTGAAGATTTTACACTAAAAACAAAAAGCTTGGATCTGACCAATTAAACGGTTTCATCTTGTTTCGAGCGTTACGATACTAATAAATTGCATATAAACGCTGATTTAATTTAGAATATTATATTATTACTAGCGCAATAGTGAGATTATTGCATGAATTATCAACTCAGGTTTAAAGTCTGTTACACAGACAAATTCTCACTAAGTGTGGCTTATGGCACTAGCCTACTAGCCGAGGCTCAGGCAGTAGCCACACCGACGTCCATCGCCGCCAGCGGCACCGTAGATGGAAGAAACGGTTAAGATAGCTGTCTCGGTTCCACCAGCCCCGACGACTTCATCAAGTAGAAGACCGTTCGCCCGGCAACCACGCCCCCGATAGGCAACACATTCCAGCCACTGCTGCAGGATTTACGGACATCCCAGCAGCAACGTGCCAGACCACGACGTAGACTGCCGCAAGCATCAGGGAGAAAATGCCGCCGGAAATTCTTCGTCAGAAGGAAAACTGAGTGGCTTTCTCCCCGGAACTCGGGCGATAACAGATCGCGTTCACGAAGGCCAAGTCAATAAACGAGGGAATCCGGATACATCTTGCTTCACTGCAGGACCGATACAGAATGATGAGAGATATGGATAAATGCGGTACTCTGTACCAAACGTATCAGGCAAAGAGCGAGCGCTTAGCTAAGGTGGTAATACGTGACCTGTCCGTAGAACTGTCTGAGACTGACGTTAGCCCAGAGGTGACACTAAAACTAATGTTGCCTCTTTTGTCTGCTGTTTCTACTGCAGCATAGATAATATTTTCTATTTCTGATATATTCATTGTTTCTTTTTAGTTGTATTTTATTTTAATGATGTCATTCTTGTCTTTGGCCAGTCTAGTCGTTTTAAGATTATATTTAATTTTCGAATTTTCCACTCAGTTGTTCGTTTAAATGTTCCTTATCGAGCCCATCTAATGTTTTTGTATTTTCGTGTGTATCAGTCTCTTCATGTATTTCGTTTTCGTTCTGTTCAGTAGTTTGCGGTGTTGAGTTCGATTGTCTCTCGTGTTTTACGTGCTGTCTTATGTGATCAAGTTCATCGTTCGTTAGTTTCGTCGCCCTTGTTATAAAAATTTTCTCCTTCTTCTTCTTATTATTATTATTATTATTTCAGAGTTCTCATTGTTACGGATAAATAAAGGTATTTCAGGGTCCTAGGGCCAAGTGAAGCACTTTTGCTGTTACTTATTGCGTATATTTTTTAATTGTATGACAGGTGTCTATAATTACTTATCTCTACTTTATTTTCACAGTGTTTTATTTTTATCAAGGATAAATCATTTTTTAGTTGTCTGGGTACAAGCCCAATACTTGATATTATCACAGAAATTACTTTTATGGAGTTAAAATTCCATTGACTTTTAGGCTCCACAGCCAAATCAGAATAATTTGATATTCTGTCATTGTAAGTTTTCAACTTGTTACAACTAAGACGGACATCAATATCTTCTAAGAAGGCATTTCTATTAACTTTGTCAATAATTGTTGTCCGGTCGATTATGTTCCCTTATCTCGTTGTTAACAATGTTTTATCAAATTCCAGGTGTATTTTCTCAGCTGCATAATTTGAGCCTGTGTGGGGCATGCTGAGATGATATGATCTTTAGTTTCAGTGTAGAAACACACCTTCTACATTTATATTTAGGTACATTAGGATCTTTTATGATGCATTTTAAATAATTTCTTGTAGGTGTAACCTCATCATTGTCTCAGCAAATATTTTACCATTCACCAGCCATTTGCTGGACAACCTCTATTCTGTGTACAGGATGACAAAACCTGCATGTAGAAGTTTAGCAGACCACGCTTCTTCTTTTTGTTGACTGTTTAGAAGTTGTTGTTAATATGCTTCCTGGTGCAGATGTAATGGAGCGAGATTCGAGTCTGCCTGAACCATATTAAACTACGCAAAAATGAATAGGGATATTGTATTTATAGTGGCGTGTAGCTGAAATCGGTGATATTTATAAGCACAGTGACACAAAATGGAAAACAGAGTTATTTATTGTAGCTAAATATGGAATTAAAGGTAACAGCCTACTTAACATCTAAGTTTAATACAAATTGAGGAAAAAGTGATTGCTGAGTTGTTTCACCCTATGTAATGTAAATGAAAATTTTGAATGGCTAATACCATGTTGCTCCTCCATGGGCGTTAATAACTGCTCTTCGCCTTGCAGGCATACTTAGAATGTAGTAGTTTATATGTTCTTGTGGTATTTCACGTGCTCGATTGGGTTTAAGCCTGGCGAGAACGTTGGAAGTGGTAAATCATTTATTTCTTCGTTTTGGAAAGCGTTCTAAACAACTCGAGCATGGAGGGGTCTTGCATTATCGTCTAAAAAAATAATATTTTCTCTGCCTATGACGTTACGGCTATTTAATAAGTAATTCATTATAATGTCTTCAACATAGCGCTGACCGATCAAAGCACCATTAAAGATATGTAGTTCGGTACGCCACCTCAAAGATATTCCGGCCCATACCATTAAACCACCTCCACCAAACGCGACAACCGGCTGGATATAATGAGGCAAGGTATGCTCTCCAGCACCCGTATGAGGTTTTCCCTATCTGCACCCCATTTTTGGTTGGAGAGAAATTTTATTATGTTCAACCTTTTTCGAGCTTTTGTAGCCACATTATCGACATGACATTTCCATGTGAGTGTACTATCAAGTGTTACTCTTAGGAATTGGTAATTAGTAACACACGTGATTTTATTTCCTCTCAGAAAAAGGTTTGGGAGACGATGCGGATGTCTCAGTTTACAAAAATATACGCACTTGGTCTTCGTTGGAGAAAAACGAAATCCTACACTTTCTGCCTCATTTAGTACTGCGTTTATTGCAGTTTGCTTAGGTTCATTATGTGTCACATCGCCTTTGGATGGTGTGTATAAGGCTAAGTCATCCACATACATGAATCGGACTCTTTTTTCATGTAGTGATTTCGTTAGTTCATTTACTGCTATAATGAATAAGGTTACACTAACCATTTACGAGAAGAAGTTTGCAAGATAAATGATTTTCTACTCTAACTTGGAAATATCGTTCAGTTAAAAAGGATTTTATAAATTTAAACATTTTTTCCCTTATCCCCCAACTATGGATCTTTTCCAGTACAGCATATCTCCATACTGTATTGTATGCTTTTCCTAGATCAAAAAAGACAACGGTGCCGTGTTCTCTTTTTTTGAATGTTTTCTGTATTGCTGAGTAGAGGAGTATTATGTTATCTCTTGTCGAATGACTTTTTCTGAAACCTGCTTGATATTGGTTAATAATTAGATTGTTTTCTAAGTATTTTATTAACCTTTTATTAACCATTCTCTCGAGTATTTTACTTATGAAGGTATTGAGTGATGTTGGTCTATAGCTGGCTACATCAAGTTTATTTTTATTGGGTTTTAGGGTAGGGATTACGATTGATGTTTTCCATCCTAAGGGATATTGCTTGCTCCGTTCGTTACTCCATTTGGGACATTCATTGAAGATATGCTTTATTGTTACTATAGAGTTAAATTGTTAGTAAGTGAGTGCAAGAACATGTGGATCAGTTTAGTGTGTCCTATGCGTAGGCGGGTTAGTAATATACTTTCCTTTCTAGATGTTTGTAATAGTTGCCTACGTTCGTTTGCTATGTTGTATTTGTACTCTATTTTCCAATATCCGGTCGTTTTAGTTTTGATTTCCTTTAAGTTGGATAGTTTGCGTTTTGAATTTTCATATTTCATAAATTTATTTCAACATCTTAACAATTCTACAAGATTTTATTACTACTGAGGACGACAACTGTGTATAAATAAATAAATACAAAAACACACCATTAAAAACCCAAAACATCTATATAGTATATATATATATATATATATATATATATATATATATATATATATATATATATATATATATATATATATATATATATATATATACCAACTTCTATATTTCTTAACTGATTGCAATAAAATTTGGTAAACTTACATAAGACGTAGATACGAGTACGCTGGCATTAATAAAATTCTTCCAGGAGTACTAAATTCTGAATGACGATAGTCAGTTTTTTTTTATGGACGCCATATTGGATTTCTGCACGGATACATAAAGGAAAATATTGTCCTTATAACCATATACCTGATTTCCCAATAATTAATAAAAGTAATTGTTGTATGATGAAAAATAGAATTTTGGAAAAAATCTATTAGTCATAGGCATATCGTTGTGAATAAAATGCTAACGTACTGTCAATGGTTGATTTGTTATTCTAAGAACAAGAAAAAAACATAAACACATAAACAGAGTTTGTCATTTAGTGATTAAAAGAATCAATAGTTATTGAATGTCTAAAATTCAACAAGAAACAGTAAAAAAATTAAACAAATAATATAATTCATAATAATTGCTGAAAATGATGCCCCTCCTGTTCGATGCACACTTGCACCCGCCTGTTCATTTGTAGAACCGATTTTCTTATAATTTCTGGTGGAATCGAATTACAAGCAACAACTATCCTATCAAGTAATTGGTCTATGTCACTACATTGGGTTTTATGGACGGAATCTTTTATGTAACCCCATAAAAAATAATCCAAGGGATTTAAACATGGCGAGCGTGGTGGTCAGCTTATAGGAGATGATTTCCCGATCCAGTTATGAAATCTGTTATTTGAATAATTAGAAACTCTAACTGCGCTGTGAGCAGGTGCACCATCGTGTTGATAATAAACTAAATTTCTTAGGGTTTCTAAATGTAGCTCATCTAAATAATTTTCTAATTCGGTTCTTAAGAAATTTAAGTACATTTCACTATTTAAGTTTTCATCTTTAAAATACGGCCCAACTAACTTATCGTTAATCAACCCACACCACACATTTACGGAGAATCGTCTCTGATTTCGAACTTCTTTAACCAAATGATGATTATCCACTGCATAATAGTGAGTGTTTTTTCTGTTATACATCCCGCTATTTGTAAATTGAGTTTCATCTGTCCATAATATTTTAATAGCGAAATGTTCATCATTTCTTACCTCTTCATTAAACCACTCATAGAATCTAAGTCTCTTTTCAGCATCCCCGGGATACAAGTTTTGTACTGGTAAATATTTATAATCATGAAACTTGAATTTATTTATAATCTTATTTACAAGCTTTTCGAAATGCTACATACTCGGGAAATTGATCGACATGATGCGTTATAATTAAATTCTATTTGGGCTAGAACATTTATATCATTTATTATTATTTTTTAACTTAGATACAGAGCTATTTTCTAACATATTTTTAGATATTCTTCCTATGTTCTTGTCGCTGCGACCGCATTTCTATTATTTTTTATGTAAATATCATACATTTCTTTTTTTTCTGTGTTGGTACATCTTACCATTTTAAAAACTATTTGTTACTACTAGGTGTTACACTACAAAACTAACAAATTTACTCTAAAATATTTAATTATTTTAAAACTTTGACAGATACCTACTTGATTATTGATTTAAAATTCAACGGTATTGACAACTATTTAATGTAACAATGCATGCCTACTGGATTTGAAAAACAAAATAAGTTATTATGTCTATTCCTGTTCTTGCAATAAAAAATCAACAATGAAATGTACATTAGCATTTTATTCACAACGATATTCCTATGACTACGTGATTTTTTTCAAAATTTTATTTTTCATCAAAAAATCAACAATTTTATCACAGTATAAACCACGAACAGTAATTTCACTCCTTGTCGGCGTCTTTGATATTGCTGTAACGAATATTTTTTTAAAATCTACTGCGCAGGGTGCCAGTGTCATGATAAATTGTCGTTTGTATGTAACAGTGGCGGCGTATACTTTACTGCTCATAGGCGTACTAGTTCTTTCTCGAATAGGGTTTGTATGAGGAAGGTGTTAACATGGTATAATAATATATACACAGTGGTGTTAATTTGTTTGAATGCAGTGAAATGCAGTTATTACTTTTGAAGGTTTTTATTAACACATGTTGCATTATTAATAGGAATCAAAAATATAAAAATGAAATGAGTATATACAAACGTAACATTACCTACTAAAAAACATATCAGGTGGACCAAAAAGTAATGTCGTTTTTTAACATTAAATGCAATAAATGCGAACAGCTAAGTGTATAACAGGTTGTTATTTTTTTAACGTGTCATTGTCTTAAGTTGTAGGTCTTCCTATCGATACAAGTGGGAATGATCAAAATTGCCGGAATTGAAGTTAAAAAACTATGAATGTTTTTGGTAGCAACTCTTGCATTACTACCTTTGTGAAACTAAAAGCATACAATGCCGACTATGTACCTCTGCTGGTATTTGGGCTGCCATTCACCATAAATTGCACAAAAAATTGCAATTTCATTGTGTGCAATTAAACAAGTCACTAACCGTACAATGTCTTTGATAGGATGTTAAAGTGCACAGTGAGCTGATAAAGTGATAAATGACAAACAAATATCGAAATGTGCAAAAACGATAATACTTTCCGGTTCCCTTATTACATACAGGAAGTACCATAAATATAACAAATGAGTACCTATCTTCAAACTTACAATTACTTACTACGAAAAAGTTACAAATGTTTTAAAATTATCAACTTTTCATTTTTCCTACTACCTAATCCAAAATGTCTATTTGCGAACTTTACTACAAAATAAATTCTCACTCGAATAAATAAAGCTATTAAATAATCGGAAGGAAATTGAGAACAAGGGGGCTGAAATGGAATCTGTCTTAAATTACCTCTTAGTTTTTCACCCACACAAGCTTCTATTGAAATTTGTGGAAACGTTTTACAAAATTTAATGTCCAATTGCCGTACATATTCACAAAATTGTACTGCTGGCATCTTTAAATTTCCAAAGGTACTGTGAGTTTTGTTTCGTAAGCTCTAAAATGACAGTACAGTGTTCCTTCGTTTAATTCATGTATTGATTGTGCATAAGCTGAACACAACTCACAAGTATGTTTCATAAGTCAATGCGTTTTTGGAAGGTAATTTTAAATTTACATAATCGGTGGTATCAATTGGCAAAGATAACATATTTGATTGTTGAAACAATAAGGAATTAAAAGTATCCACTTGCTGAACAGTTTCATCTATATTGGACACAAGAATTGAATCTAAATCTTCAATACAGTTTGAACCTTCACTATGTTGAAAAAAATTTAAAAGAAATAGTTTCTTAAAAGCGCGACAAAACTGAATGGACGTTGGATTTCTACAGTTACCTCCCTGCTGTTTAATTGAGCCAAAAAAGTTTTCTAAACTATCTTGATTTAATCGTCTAGTAAAAATGTGTTTAATTCCTTTAGTTTCCAACTCTTTCCATATATTCAGGAAAGCTGAAATGGTCAATCTCCAACCATAAAAACATTTAAGGACCTTAATAACATTTTTACCGGTTTTATTAAGTATTGTTAAATTTTTGAAAAAAATATCCATTTCTCGCAGAAAGCACATTTTTTTTTGTGATTTCCTACAAAAGGTCTGTTATATTCGTTTGAAGTACCAAAATGGGAAGAATTAAACATATCAAACAGTTTATCCATTTTATCAATAAAGTTAGCAGTTTCAGTAGCAGCTGATGGTAATGCACCAAGAGCTATATATGTACTTAATCCTGCTGCTACTGTTGCGCTTAATATTTGAACTGCGTATTTAACACGCATTTTTTGAAACTCTGGCTGTAAATGTTGATCTGTTAATTTTGGTGCTAGCCGTATTGACAAAACTTTATCAGAATTATAAAAGTGATCGACATATTTTTTATCTGTTATACCAGAACCAGTATTTATAGAATATTTGAAAAAGTTATTCCTAACTTATTTCATCAAATGAGGAACATCAAACATAAAATAAATTTTGGTGTCATCCACGTTGAAAAATGGTCTTTCTAACGTTATTCCTATATCCCTAGTAAATTTAACAAAATTACACCTAAAACATTGAGACCTGCATACCGTAATTTTTTTACACAATTGAAAATTATCCATTTTACATCAGAAGATGGACATACAGATTGAAGCAAAAAGTATGCCACACTTTGTTTCCACTTTATATTTACACCACGTATCATGACTACCAACGCATTTCTTGCTGGTTTAAAAACTTTTGGTGGAAACCAAGTATTTCATCTTTATTTCTATGATAAAATAAATGCTCTTTAATTGACATTTCATCCATACATATGACACAATCTTTAGCAGATTCATTTAATGTAGACACCTTTGCTTTTAGAATTTCAAATATAAAATTATTTATGCCAACAGATACATCCCACTTACTTGTCATTCTACATAAGGTAGATTTCGAGGGCAATTTAAATGTCTTTTTTAAAAAGTTATATACTTTAGGGCCCAAAAAGTAAATTATTAAAGCAAACTTTTTAAACTCATTACTATAACGTACACCTGTTGTATGTGAACCATGTAGTAGTTTCCACTGCATCTTAATGAACTTGTAACGAGCCAGAATTGAGTAAGATAAATTAATTATTATTTTAATAAAAATTATTAAGATAATGTTTTAATAATAATTCATTTTTATTCCAGTGCCAGATAAAGGTAAATAATCAGCACTTTTGCGTGCGCACCAGTACCCACTTGCACGATGTGCAGAATCGTTGCGACATTTCCTACCAAAAACTCCACTCAGTCGCAAGGTTTATAAGCGAAATTTGGGCACTTTAAAATTACTTCTATCTGTGGAACGCTTCTCTACAGATACTCTCCTGCCTGCCTGTTTTGTAATAATTTATTATTACACCTGAAACTGCTATTTGTAGAACGCATCTCTGCAAATATACTCTCCTGCCTGCCTGTTTGTAATAATTTATTTATTACACCTAAATTTCTCTATTCGAGAACATAACCGCCTGACAGCTCTTAAAGCAATTTCAATTAAATTTAAATAGAATTCAAATACTCCGAAGTGTAACCGATTTTTATGAAAATAGTTGTAATACCTAGAAATTCCTATTAACCAACCATCCTTAAGAAAGTAATTGACGTCAAAAGAGGTTTTGCGTATTATACTGATCTTCGGTAGATTGACTGGTTAAGACCGGCGATCACCTGGATTATTATAGGGCTTCTCTAGCAAATGAGGCTTTAAGCAACGTCTGGAAGTTCAAATCGAGCGCTATAACCTCCAAAAACGGCAATTACCACGTCCATCCTGAACCACCTGTATAAAGTTCTACATATTCATAGTGTCCGTTATAACTTTGAATAAGTAGAATCCCTAGAATTTGTTGATTTAGCTCGAGCTCCCTGCTTGGCTATCAACACGTAAAATTGAGCTATCCTGAAACACCTGTATAAGTTCTATATATTCACAGTGTCCGTAATAACTTTGAATAAATAGGATCTCTAAGATTCGTTAATTTAGACTATTGAGCCCATTGGCTTGGCTATTAACGAAATTATAAACGAACAACCAATATATCCTGAACCTCCTGTATATAATTCTATATATTCGAAGCGTCCGTTACAGCTTTGAATAAATAGAATCACTAGAATTTGTTGATTTAGCTCGAGCTCCCTGCTTGGCTATCAACACTTATAATTTACTTCCCCTGTATATCACAAAATATACCTGAATATCAAAATCCCAATTTGTTACCGAAAACCAACCTGAATTGAGTAAAATATTACATTTATACAACTAAAAGTAAATTTTACGTTTTACTTCAAAAGTAAAAGAATTTCTATTTGAAAATAAGAAATCCATTACATTAATTAGAATAAAGCAATTTATTCTGCTTTAACAATTAATACTGAAGATAATTATTCGTAGGGAAAATACATATCCATTTCCACAAATAAGAAATCATATTCAATTATAGTAAAGAATCATCCTATTTTGTATTAAATCAAACGAAGGTCAACGTTCCATTTTATAAATTGAATGAACCCTTATCAATATTTTCAACCACACATGTTTGAAAATATTCATGCAGCACCTAAACCTTTCAAATCGTAAATTACGACTTGCAACCGTTGCATAACCCCTTGTAGATATTTTGATTGTATATAGTATTTATAATTAATTAGAATTTCCCTTAGACATTGTGTACAAACCCCAAAAATTAAATACATAACACACAACCGTTGCCTAACACAAAATTGTATTAACACAAATCGTGTACATACCAAAACCTGTGTTGGTCCTGCTTTTCTTTAACCTGTTCCGAATTGCAAAACGTTACTTAAGAAATAAGTAATAAAGAGCCAGTCCCTGATAGAAATTTGAATTACGCTTTAACCTCACTTCAGAAACATTTTCTTAAACACCAAATAAAATAAATCAGAATAAACTTACCTGGCCAAAAACACAGTAATCCTCCGTGAAATTGTACACACACCCTTGTATTATTTTCACCCGAACACCTTATAATTTGTTTAGAAATAAACAAAATCCACCATTTATTTAGTTGTTTTAAATACTGTATATAACGCGGTTGATTTACAGAGAGTTGAAAAACCGACCATCGACACACAGGCGACCTCTGGGCCGAAAGTACACAACCCAGAATTACCACCTCCAGCGTCAAGGAAGCCGGAGCACGCTGGTGTACAGTGGGCTGCCGCAGACCAGGCGCAATTAGAAATAAATATTAATTTATTTCTTGCAGAAGCGTTTAGTTAAGAAGTTGATTTTATTTTACCAGAATACTTTTTATTTTACTTTGATTTATTGTAACCATTAATATTTTGTTTAAATATATGTATTAAACCGAGGTAAGGTATTGTTTAATAGGTATATGAGTCTAAAAGCAATCCACCCCTACTCCCTGACCTAGCCGAGGTAAACACAAAATAATTAGTAAGCTATCCTTAAAAGAGAACCTGTGCTCATCCCAAAAAAAGGGGCTTACAAACTGTGCAATGTTTTCTGGAAAGTTGACATCACAATATTGCAGGAAGTCTTCATCAGAAATGGTGTTTGCCGTTACTTTAGCTGAAGTCCTTGCCAACGTTCGTTTTAGGCCCATTATTCGACTTTACAATTTCCTTTTTGGTGGTGAATTACATGTTAATGCTGTAGATGTTTGAGTGCCGCATGTTACCAATTGGGTCTCTGCAATATATTTTATTATTACTGCTATATAGTTATGGATATATATGTAAACACCACTTTCTATACCTAATTCCTACATAAGCATTTCTGCATTGAACATAAATACTACTAACATATTATGTACTAATATACATTATGCATACCTTCAATCACAATTTCTGCTACACTACTACGATCTGGAGCATTTACATCTTCAATTGCACTTATCACCGGATCATAGTGAAATTCTACATTACGAAGTTCTAGAACAATTATTGTCAATACAACGAAATAACATGTATTAATTTATTCTCACCTTTAACACCATGTAATGCACTAGGACCTGGAGCAGTTAAATCTTTCATTGCACTTATCACCGGATCATAGTGAAATTCTACATAACGAAGTTCTAGAACAATTATTGTCATTACACCTAAATAACATGTATTAATTTATTCTTACCTTTAACACCTTGTAAACCACTTGGACCTGGAGCAGTTAAATCTTTCATTGCACTTATCACTGGATCATAGTGAAATTGTACATTATGGAGTTCTAGAACAATTATTGTCAATAAAACTAAATAACGTGTATGTATTCGTTTATTCTCACCTTTAGCAGCTTGTAAACCACTAGGACCTCGAGCATTTACATCTTCAGGAACGTTCACAATCAGATCATACTGCGGATCTTCCACAACTTTCAATTCTAAAACTTAACATTTGATATGACTAAATAATTAAACAGAGTATTAATTTCTTTTTATCTTGTGCACCAAACAGTGTAGGAACAGCATTGTGCACTAATCTATTTTTAAAATGTTTGAAAACATAGTTGCCTCAAAATGATTACTGCATAACTTTAGGTTGTTGTAACAATATTGTACTGACTTACTTTCCATACCCTTCATACCTGAATTATTCAACCAAATCTGTAATCTTGAAATAATATGTAATTTACTGGGGTATAAATTAACATCACAACTGCGTTACCTGGCGAGTTCCTTAGGGAATCTAAAAAAGCTAATGTTTGGATTTTCTGCTATTGTTGTGCCACAATTTGGTGCTGAACACTTATTAAACATTTTGTAGTAAAGCAGTTGAACTCTTTGTGCACAGTACGTGTTTAAGATTAAATCGTTAAGTAGAAACGTAGGAATACCGAATAAACACTAGGAACAAACGGGAAGATACTACGCAACTTTTACATTTGTCATTACATTTTATTCAAACAGTAGGGGTGGTTTAAAACAACCTAGAATAAACTTTATAGCTCTTGCACCTGTACTCGCTTCCTAAGTATAAAAATACGAAAATATGCATGTACACCCGTAGGTATTTTATGTATTTATTATAGATAGAGGTTGATGAGCTCATAGTGAAAAAAAGACCGACCTAAGCATATTATAAATCTCTTTGTTCAGTTTATATTAGAAATTAGAGTATTGGGTTTACTGTTTACAGTGCAATAAAATACATCTGGCGGTTCCTGAATGAGTCACACGAGTGACAGCATATTAATAGGTACTTATACAAGTGTTTTATGCTAAATGCGTACTAGGCTTGTGAAAATAGTACTGCGTACTAAATCTACAAAATTAGTACAATTGTATGTACTAACAATCAAAGCCCTATAACTAAATAAAACATTCACGTAAAATTAGCCATTTTTTTTGTAACAGTTCAAAGCGCAGGGTGCCACGCGGATTTGGCGCGAAATAGGTGTGAATTGATAAATTTCCTCTAGTGAAATTACTGTTCGTGTGTGTTTATACTATGATTATATGCACATTAGCATTTTATTCACAACGATATGTCTATGACTACTTGATTTCTTCCAAAATTTTATTTGTCATCATACAACAATTACTTTTATTAATTATTGGGAAATCAGGTATATAGTTATAAAGAGAATATTTTCCTTTATTTATCCGTGCAGAAATCCAATATGGCGTCCATAAGAAAAAAAAAAGTTGACTGTCGTCATTCAGAATTTAGTACTCCTATGAGAATTTTATTAATGCCGACGTACTCGTATATACGTCTTATGTAAGTGTACCAAATTTTATTGCAATCAATTAAGAAATGTAGAAGTTATGGCCGATTTTCCAAATTCGAGTTTTTTAGTTTTTTCATGATATTTCAGGAACTGGAAAAGATAAGGCCAAATTTTTAATGGATTCTGGACGAGCAGAAAATATCGCAACTTTTTTTGTAATTTAACCGACCTTTTAACTATTATAGTTACCGAGATCCCAATATATCACAATCAAAAAGTGGACACCCTGTATATATATATATATATATATATATATATATATATATATATATATATATATATATATATATATATGACTAATCCTTTTGCACCCAAACACCAAACACACACACACACACACACACACACACACACACACACACACACACACACACACACACACACACACACACAATAAGCAGAAGGAACAACTACTAGTCTAATTAACATTTTCTTAATTTCATTTATAATTAAATTGCACTTGTTGATACGTGTTTAACAGTTATAAATAGAGAGGGATCAGTCGGCGACGCCTAAACTTGCCAGTGCCGTCCTGATCCGGAGGTGTTACTAGAATTATATTTTATTTTCTTTTTATTATTTACCGGGAGTTTTCTATAGTTTATTTGTTATTAATAGTTAGTGTTCTTTTTATTTTATCTTTTCTCGAATAAAACCTGTTTAATTTGAATGTGTCCTAAGAATCATTTTATCCACAAAATAGTGAATCAGTTTGACCACGATCTTGGAGGTCCCAATGCTCTGAAGGGCTACCAGAAATTTGTTTTGAAGACGACAGGTCAATAAATACATTAAATATGAATGAAAATGGCTATACTGCATTATTGATATATTATACAAGCGGGCGGCTTTGGAATCTTTTTTAAGTTAACATATATGTATTAATATCTATTTGACATGAAGTTTTAAACATCGTTCTGAACGATCTTTTTTTTTGTTTTTACAATGTTGTCCGTTTTCGTTATGAACGTATAAAAAAGAAGTTGTATAGTTACCCTAAAAATATTATAATTCAAATTATATCATTTCTTTTAATTTTTTCAGACATGAAGTTTTAATCTTCTATTTTACATGGATTATTGTTTCTGTTTTTAGAATGTTGCATATTTTCATAATTAACTTGTTATAAAAGAGGTTGCATAATTAACCTAAAACAAATGTTATTAGTAACCATAGGCATATTAGACCTAATTTTGGCCCGAGACGGAAAACATTATTAGAATGCTGATTCCTCCTGGAATATTTTCCTTAGATCCCCCACTACTCCTCTAGAAAAATCGCCAAAAATCTGACATGAGCAACCTCCTTAAATTTTGAAAAAATGTCCGCATGCTGATTTTTTAAAAAATGGAATTTCTCGGGAACGGACAGTAATAAAAAATACTCCGTTAGTACTACAATGCGTATGTCTTGCAGGAGAACCAGTTAGATCCATATACTTACAATAAAAGTCAGATTTCATAAAAAAAAAGAAAAATTTTTTGAGGCATTAAATTTTGTTCTATAAAAATGTCAAGCTACCGATGTAAGTAATGTTTTAGAACAAAAGCAAGTTTTCTCGTTAATAAATAGTTATTTGAAGTTGATAGGATTTAAATATAATTATTCGAAGGTGCCGTCTCGGCGACAGTTGTCGATCCTCACCGCCGAAGCTTCCCGCTGGCGAGCTGCGCGACAAGTTGGCGCCTGTCTGTCAACAGCGATCTCAGAGCGTTCTGTCTGTGTATTTCTGCACGATCTGAGAGTTGTGTCTGTTGTATTTAGTGTGTTTTATGAAGCGAAAACCATTCACAGGAGTGAATTATATTAGCAAGTAAAGATTTACGTGTTCATCAACTCAACATTACGATTTGTGAAACTGTTTAGCGGTAAGTAATGAAGTAGTATTTTCTAGAAAAGATGTGTAAGATGAACAATTAATTGCCTGAAAGTATAAGTTTTGTTACGGAAGAAATGTCATCGTAGTTTTCGACGGACATGAACGAAGTACGAAGACGGAGTGCATAAGAGGCGATTTGCATGAATGTCAGCTGCGAGGTTTGAAGTATTTTCGTAGAACGCCGTGAATGTTCCAAAAGAGCAATTTTTGTCGAACGTTGAGAACAAGAAAAGTTTCCTTAACCTTCTTTCGTTAGAATTTCAGAAAGCACAGTTACCTGTTTTTCAGGCCTCAAGTGACGCGGATGTCTTGATTGTTGAAACGGCGGGAACTCAAGCGGGATCAAAACGAGTAGCTGTCATCGTAGGCGCCGACTCCGATCTACTAGTACTCATCGCTTCCCTGACACAACCCCAAAGTGCCGTATACATGTTAGTTTCAATTAATTCCACCACCATTAGGAGATTTTACTGATGCAGTGACTTACATGATGGCCTAGGCACTATGACTAAACATATGGCGAAGTGGTCCGTCTTGCACTTCAATGCGCGATAGATTTGGTGGCGAATCGTGTTTCAACCATACTCAACCAATCACTGGGGAAGACGGCCCCGATGGCGATCTCGAAGACGGTTGTCAACGCGAAAATATTGTAGATGTGAAACGAAGTGGGTCTTTTTTTGCGGAAGCCGTAAAACGAGAGTTTAAGGAAAGCTTATTATTGTAATTGCAATTCCTGTTTTTTGTTCTATACCACGATATATATATACAGGGTGTCCCAATAGTGAATGTTCGGTCGATAGCTCCTTAGCCATTAACCTTAGGAGATAAGTTTAAATACGAAAGTTGTCTATTTTTATAAACTACATAATCTAAAAATAGTTTTGCTTCTACAGGGAGTAATATAAAAGCGGTACAATATAGAACATTTGATTTTTAAGTAGATCGCCCTATATATTATTTTATTTTTCGATTCTCCTTATAATTGTACATCTTTTTTATAAGAATTACTTACAAGCTAAATCTTACGGTTTTTGAGATATTTTGCAAAGTTAACTATTCAAATTCAAATTCATTCAAACACGTTTATTTAATTATGAGTACAATAGTTGATAAAATAGGAGTTGACAATTTCAGTCGGCTGCTCAGGCGAGGTAGCCTCTTCAGCCGGTTGATTACATAGTTTTAATTGATTTAATTACATTGCATTGTTTATAAGTCTATAACATGTTATCTTATTATCTAGGCAAGAAAAAGAAAAAAAAACATGTTAGTTGGTTACGTTACTTAAATGAGTAATGTTGAATCTTAATCTAGAGGATGTTGTTGTGGGCGGGATTCGTGGGTTGGTGGGCGGTGTTTCCTTGGAAGCAGGGGGCTGGTCCCTCGGAGCACCAAAATGGATCGGGATATCGGAGGTCTGTACAGCTTCCTGCGGGTGTTACCTGTATGGAATAGAAAGATTATTAGTAATGTTATTGCTTTGTTTATTGAAATTTAGTGTTATGTAAGTGATTTTGAAGTATTGAGTAGCAGATAATTGTGTTAATATGTAACGTTAATTATATTGATACGGTTAGCCATACTTATTCCGACATCCCTACTCATCGCCGTTCCGGAGATATTTACACAAAAAGTGACCATGTGTGAGGATTGCTCGCCACAGGTCAGCCGCAGTTTGAGCCGAAACTAAGGCCGCTGCCACCCTTCGGATGACAGGTAGGACCTTCGCCATATCCAAACCTCCTAGGAGGCCAAGAACAGCGTCGAATCCTAAAGCGGGGGAAGCGGCCTTTTTCACGTCTGCGGCTTTCACCGCTTCAGCTACTTCAGCCATCTCGCTAGTAGGCGTATCTCAGTTATTTTAAAGATAAAAATATCATCTTTGGTATAGAATTTATTCATACATGAGCTTACTTTAATCTATTCTCAAAATTGGGTTTCAATATACACGGTGATCACAAAAACTAATTCAATAACATAAATTTGAAAATGCTATATCTTCATTTTTTAAACGGCACACCCTATACATTTTTAATGCCTCTTCTTCGTCTATTAGTCGGCTTTCATGTCTGGTAAATATGTTCTATACCTATCTCTAATAGTTTCGGAGATATTTAAGTTTGTTCAATTTTTTTCGTTGATAACACTGAAGAAGAGTAACATTAGTCGGTCAAAGCAAGCTATGAATACAGAAGAAACTAAAAAACATATTAACTAAAATACAAACACTTAAAATTATAAAAAATGTTCAATGTGACCACCATTTTGTTGCTGGCAAACATGAAGTCTTGGAATAAACGACAAATTTACTTTTCGTAACGTGGAAACATTTATATTTTGAATGACGTCTCTAATTCTTGCCTTCATATCATCTACAGTCGTTTGAGGAGTTTGATAAACCTTTATTTAATCCAACCCCAAAGGAAAAAGTCCAGCTTTGTCAAGTCAGGCTATATTGCAGGCCAGGAGATCGGCCCTCCTCTCCCAATCCATTTGTTTTGAAACTGGATATTTAAATAATTTCTAACGTTTCTGCTAAAATGCGGAGGAGAGCCATCTAATTGCAGCCACATTTCTCTAAGGGTTTGTAAAGGTAATTCTTCAATAAAAGTTTTAAATTCGTTGCGCAAGAAGTATGAAAATGAATCTACATTGACTGTGTTTTAAAAAAAATATGGTCCTATAATTCTTTCCCCAATAATTCCGGCCCAAACATTAAGTGACCGGCGGTGTTGATGATCAACAGGAATTATAAATCTGGGATTCTCAGTATCGTAATAATGGAAATTATGTCTATTAACGTATCCATTTTTGTGGAAAGTAGGTTCATCAGTAAATAAGATCGTGCTAAAATAGTTGGGTTTTTCTAAATTTTTATTTATGGCCGAGTTGCAAAAGTTTAATCTATTAACGAAGTCATCCTCGTTTAATTCTTGTGCAAGTTGGACATGATATTGATGATATTTATATTTTTTTATAATTCTATTAACTGATGTTTTTGAAACTCCAACTTCCAATTCCAATTGTCGGCAGGAAACTTGAGGATTTTCAATCACGGATTGAAGAACTAAATGTTGATTACCTTCGTTAATTGCGGTTCTTTCTCGTTCTAAATTGTTTTCGTAATGAATACTGCCTGTTTGCTCGAAACGTTCTTTCAATCTTGCAAATGCTGAAACTTGCGGGTGCCGTGCATTTGGAAATTTTTGCTTATAAATTCGATGAGCTTTCGAAAAATTCATTTTGTAATTTAGGAAGTAAGTATACACTACTACACAAATATTGGCGCTGTTTGACAAGTTTGATTTCTTCATTTGTTTTCGTTCATTTTTTGTTTTACGCTCTTTTGATTAAATTGTTTAATTTTACGATGAATCGTTTAAAACATCTCAAATATCTCTTAAAAATGGTGGTTTCATACAATATTTATTATAATTACAATTTATGTAATTCAGTTAATATTTTTTAGTTTCTTACGTATCCACAGCTTGCTTTGACCGACTAATGTTACTCTTCATCAGTGTTATCAACGAAAGAAATTGAACAAACTTAAATATCTCCGAAACTATTAGAGATAGGTATAGAACATGTTTAATAAAAATTAAAGCCGACTAATAGACGAAGACAAGGCGTTAAAAAATATAGGGTGTGCTATTTAAAAAAATGAAGATATAGCATTTTTAAATTTACGTTTTTGAATTAATTTTTGCGATCTCCCGTTTATTCAAAGACTTCATGTTTGCCAGCAACAAAATGGTGTCACATTGAACATTTATTATAATTTTAAGTGTTTGTATTTCAGTTAATATGTTTTTTAGTTTCTTATGTATTCATAGCTTGCTTTCACCGACCAATCTTACTCTTCTTCAGTGTTATCAACGAAAAAAATTGAACAAACTTAAATATCTACGAAACTATTAGAGATAGGTATAGAACATATTTAATAGAAATAAAATCCGATTAATAGACGAAGACAAGGCATTAAAAAAATATAGGGTGTGGCATTTAAAAAAATGAAGATGTAGCATTTTCAAATTTATGTCATTGAATTAATTTTTGTGATCACCGTGTATATTGAAATCCAATTTTGACAATAGATTAAAGTAAGCTCATGTATGAATAAATTCTATACCACAGATTATTTTTTTATCTTTAAAAATAACTGAGATACGCCTACTTGAATTACTACATAAAAATGTAAGTTTTTAGCTAACTTTGCAAATATCTTAAAAACTGTAAGATTTAGCTTGTAAGTAATTCTTATAAAAAAGATGTAAAATTATAAGGAGAATCGAAAACTGAAATAATATATAGGATGTTCTATTTAAAAATCCAAAGTTCTATATTGTACCGCTTTTATATTACACCCTGTAGAAACTAAACTGTATTTAGACTATGCAGCTTATAAAAATAGACAACTTTCGTATTTTAATCTTATTTTCTAAAGGAAAGCAAGGACAAGATGAACGCCAGAGCTAGACAAGAATGTGCTGAACATGATTGAGGAGAATCCTCGAACATCTATCAGAAGAGTCGCAAATGTTTTACACGAGAGTAATGGAACTGTTTGCACATTCTTGGAGAAAATTTGTCGTACTTATATAACATCCAACGCGTCCAAGAACTGCTTCCTGCTGATTTTCCACTTCGTGTTGTATCCTGCCAATCGCTTTTGCGGAAATTTATTGACATCCCTCAACTGTTGTGTTTGATTCTTTTTACTGATAAAGCGAAATGCACAACAACCATATCTGGGCTAATGTAAATCCACACGAGACATCTCAACTTTGTTTCCAGCATCAAATCTCGTAGAACGTTTGGGTTGAAATTGTGAGGGACTACCTGATTGGTCCAGTATTTCTACCAGGAAGGCTGACCGTAGAGGTATATTGTAACTTTTTGCAAAATACGTTTCCTGACCTTCTTGAAGATGTACCATTAGCAACACGACATAGAATGTGGTTTGTGCATGATGGTGCATAACCGCATTTTAGTAGGGTGGTCCGAGAGTTCTTAATAGCAACATATGGAAATCGCTGCATTCGCCAAGGTGGACATAATTTATGACCTGCACGATCGCCGGACCTAAACCCGTTGGATTTTTTCCTGTAGGGCCATCTGAAGTCGTTGGTGTATGCAACTCCTGTTGAAAGGATTTAAGAAATCGCATCATCGCTGTATGTAACACAATATGAAACGAAAATAAGAGAGTTCGGTAATCGATGAGACGAAGATTAGACAGTTTTTGTAATGCTTGGAAATAAAACATTGGTCATTCTTGCAAATATTTAAATTTATTTTTTTTGTAAGCACTTATGATAATTAAAATGTTTTCACTCTTACTGTATGTAATTTATTTGCTTATATGCGCTGTATTTAATTCACTAATATTTTACAACTAAACTTGTAATTTATTTAACTCCCACGATTATTGCACATATTCTCATAAGGTAAATGGAAAATGTTTACTCATTTTTGTATTGTTCGCTACACAAATTAAAATGAACTAAAAACATTTTTAGCGTCGTTCCCCGTAAAAAACAAAATTAACTCTTTACTTAAACGTTTAATGCGCGTTTGTGTGACGATACCTGCATTACATTGGTTTTTATTTTTTATTTCGGAAAGTAAGCATGATCTGCCGAAAACTCAAGAGCCAACAAAAATTACTAATACACAATATTTACGGGGTTTTCCGAGGGTAGGAGACAGATTGTCCGTTTTTTTAATCACAGTTTCGCATTTATCTCGAAATCTATGCATTTCTCGGAAAAATGCAAAAGACCACAAAGTTCCAAAATCGGATGAGGAACACACATCCGTGATCGCTAAAGATCAATGGCGTAACCAAACAATATCTGGGGGGCAGAAAGTGAACCTGACCCCCCAAAATGTATCACCCTGTAGATATTCAATATCGGTAACATAATCAAAATATTGATCTCCTAAAGAGTAATAAGCGCTCCAAAAACTAGGAAAATAAAACTTCAACACCCTGTATCTTCTAAAAGAACTGTTTTCGTACCAATATTTATAGGAAATTTACTTCTTAACGTGACCTCAGGAATCACTCCCTTGAATATTGACATGTCTTTTTAAACACCATGTATATATTAGGTTGGTGCATAAGTAATGGCATTTTTTTTTAATTTAAAAGTTGGTTCTCAATATTCAGCTTGTCAGATAATGAGTAGTTCTGTCATATAGTGTGTTTGCTTTGGTATTTCGTTCTTAATTGTTAAAGTTGAACCTTATTATAATGGAATGTCAAGTAAACAAAAACCAGCATTACCGACATTATCTTCTTTTTGCGTTTAATCGAGGTGCCAAAGCCTGTGAAGCTGCTCGTGAGATTTTCGATGTTTACGGTGAAGATGCAATGCCTGTTATGACGGCGCAAACTGGTTTAAACGTTTCTAAAGCGGAATTTTCGATCTTAATGATATGGATCGTTCACGACGTCATGTTAGGTTCGATGAAGAGCGATTGAACCAACTTCTTCATGAAAATATACGCCATTCAGTTGGTCCAGGAAATGGAATGTGACCAATAAACGGTATGTCGACATCTGAAATCCTTAGGAGAAGGAACTTGGGTTCCTCATGTTTTGAGCGGAACAACAAAAATCAACGCTCCACAATTTCAGCTGGATTGTTCGGTCGGAATCGTGCTACTCATGGGCACAATCAGAGGTTCCTCTACCGAATCGTTACCGGCGACGAGAAATGATGTTTGTATGTGAATATGAAGCAGAGAAAGCAGTGGATAAGTCCCTATGAACAAGCGATGCCTAGAGCGAAACAAGATCTTCACCCTCAAAAGACGGTGTTATGCTTTGTGAAGGTATCATTCACATGAATTCGTAACCAAACAGTCAATGCAGAGCTATATGTTGAACAAATGCATCGCCTCTACGAAGCTATTCTGGAAAAACGACCCCATCGGAAACATGACAATCTTCTTCATCACGACATCGCTCGTCCTCACATTGCTAATATGACAAAGAGAGCAATTCAAACGATTGGTTGGGAAGTTTCGCCGCACCCTTCATATTCTCCTAATTTGGTTCCTTCAGATTTTCACCTATTTCGATCACTTTCGAACAGTTTTCGGGGTGTTTCGTTCAATAATAATGTGGAATTACGGACTTGGTTGGATCATTTTTTTGAGTCAAGACCGAACGATTTTTACCGTAGAGGTATCGATAAACTTGTTGAACGCTAGGAGAAAGTCGTTAATAATAACGGAGAATGTATAATTGATTAATATGTTGTAAATTTTTGTAGTAAAATATATATTCTGATATACAACGTGAACCAAAAAAAGTACCCCTGCTTCAAGTGTATATTCTACACATAAATTGAAGACGAAAAATCAGATAACATTTTTCTCTAAAATATATGGCTACAAAGTGACAGGCCCTGTAACAACTTTTTTAGTGTTGTATAAAATATACCTCAATTCAGGATCTTTCCTTCGTTTAGTTCTAAATACAAAAAATTTTAATTATTGAGATATTGGTATGAGGTAGGCAACTTAATTTGCATATCTTCATAGTGCATACTTTCGTAAAGATTTATATTCCTACTTTCAATTTTTATTCATTTCTTATCTGATATGCAACGCGTCTGCGTTAAGTTATTCTGTTCATATATTGTGCGCAGAACCGCTTCATCTACTTCGAAAGCCTCCATTTTCACTTCCTGTTTAATGTCGATGCAAGAAGCTGCTTCTTTTTGATTTTATCTAAATTTATGTGAAAGCGCATCAATTTGGTGGTAAGAGATATTTTTAATACATTTACATAAAATTAAAGCATTTGTTCTTTTTAGGCGCTTTCTTTACGTATTTTTTATACCATATTCACTTTAAGTACACGTTTATCATTATTTCAATTTACAACGTAATTACCTCTTAAGTACGCATTTGATTTCATTGTTGCGTACATTTTTCGTTTTATGATTGCAATTTTTTTAATGGAAAACTTCCAAACAACGCAATAAGAGGTGGATGGAAAAGTTTTAAGAAGAAATTTATACGGATTTTATCATAATAATTTCAGTTTGGGGTGCGGTTGATAACATTATGTCAAGATTGCACAATGATGACGTAAGAATGACTTCATCTTGTTAACCTCTCCGTAATCTTATTTAGATACCAGAGGTTGTCAAAACAAAACAGAAAGAAAAGTTTGTGTATAAAAATTTCTAAGGTATTTATGTAGTAATTATTTAGTACTTTAAGCATAATTTTAAGACCTTCATAATTGCATCATTACATTTGGTATTCAATAAACATAGTCTGTATATTGTTATTTTTTTACATTTTTGTAAAGTCGGTTTAATTGTTCGGATATTTTAAAAAAACAATTTGGCGCCCGAGATAACTTCATTAATTTTTTACATTCTTTATTATTGATGGTAAGTGGTAATTAAGCAAATCATTTTATTGAACCCACCCTATAATCAACCGACTGAGTCTAAGGCACAACTATAAGTGGTGTAAGGTTTGTATTGTTGGAGAATTTATTATTTCATTAACTTATAATTACTTTTTATTATTTAAAATTTCACAAACGTTACACACACGGGTTTTTATTACAGCCCTCGAAGTTGAATTTTGAAAATCGTTTTTCGCAAATAACTCGAAAACCTTTAAGAATTTCAAAATACTATCGCAATGAAAATTATTTCTTTGTTGACGAGGATTTTTCTGGTTTGATTGGATTGTCTACGAATGGACTGGAAGTATTAGTTTTCACATGGTTCCCGTATAATTTCTATTCCAACTTTTAGTGTGTGATTTTTCAGATGTTTTGGTGACTTTTTTGGGTCCGCTATTAAATTTTCTACAAATTTATCCCTCTGGGTTGAAGTTAATCAAGTGAACGGTTTACGAGTTATTTGCAATTTCATCAATCACGGTCAATCAAATACTACCGTCTCAAAATTTAGTAAATGGGCAGTGGACTAAAACTCATAGTTGTCATATTGTGATTTTTGATCAGTTTTCACACAATTTCTTTATCCATAATGAATAATAATCGGTATTCCAACTGCGAAATGGCGGATATGCACATAATGTATGACAGAGCTCTTGGGAATTGTGCTGAAGCTGTTCGTTTATATTCCCAGGCATTTCCAAATCGGCGGATACCGAATAAAAAGAAGTTTCCAACATTGACCGGCGTCTTCGTGAAAGTGGTACATATTATCAATTTATAAAAATTCTATTCATATCGGGAGAAAATAATTCAAATCGGTACCCGATATGTAGAATTATTAAAACTGAACTCTTGCGACCTTTCCATTATCGAACGATACAAGCTTTTACCATTAATGATTTTCAAGCAAGAGTGAACTTTTCACGTTGGTTTCTAGAAAAATTCAATAATGACCGAAATTGTCCATCGATTAGCTTATTCACTGATGAGGCAGGTGTCGCCAGAAACGGAACTTTTAACTACCATAACAATTACTACGATTATCAAAATCCACGCGTTTTCATGGAAACCAATCATCAATAGCAATTCAGTGTGAATGTATGTGCTGGTATTTTTGGCAATAATTTAATTGGTCCACAACGTTTCAATGATAATTCATACACCAATTTTTTGGATGATTTACCCGAGTTACTAGATGTCCATCTGGATGTTATGGGTCGGATGTGTTTCGTGCACGATGGTGCGCCTCCTCATTTTGCACTCACTGCTAAGCGGTCATTGAATCGAAATTATGCAATCTAATGCAAACTGGATTGGACGTGGAGGGCCGGTTGCTTGGCATGAACGTTCACCGGATCTAAACCCTATGGATTTTTTTTCTGGGGTCGTTTAAAAGACATGGTGTATTCGGTGCCAATTACAAACGTCCATCATCTCCAACAACGAATTTTTGATTGCTCTAATTTAATAAGGGATAATCCGAAATTATTTTTCAACGTACGTCAGTCAATCATGAGAAGAATTCGCAAATGCATAGCAGTCAACGGTGAACAATTCGAACATTTAATCAACTAATTTGTTTGTTAATTAATACTTTGTTTAACTTAATGAACTCTTTGACAACTATGACGGCCCACTTATTAAATTTTGGTGAGATAGTATTTAATTGACCGTGATTGATGAAATTGCAAATAACTCGTAAACTGTTCACTTTATCAATTTAAACCAAGAGGATCAAATTGGCAGAAAACGTCGCCAAATACCTGAAAAGTCACCCACAAAAGAGTTAGAATAGAAAGTATACGGGAACAATGTGAAAACTAATACTTTCAGTCCATTCATAGACAATCCAATCAAACCAGAAAAATCCTCGTCAATAAAGAAATAATTTTCATTAGGCATAGTATTTTGAAATTCCTAAAGGTTTTCGAGTTATTTGCGAAAAACTATTTTCAAAATTCAACTTTGAGGGCCTGTCACTTTGAAGCCATACATTTTAGAGAAAAATTTTATCTGACTTTTCGTCTTCAAGTTATGTGTAGAATATACACTTGAAGCAGGAGTACGTTTTTTGGTTCACGTTGTATGTATTCGGTGTTGTGGGCATTCGGCCAACTCTATACAGAACCATCATAGTTCAATCAATGTCATAGTGTAATCAATGTATAAGTTTGTACAGCTTGTAATGTAGAATCTCTATGGTTAAACAACAGTTCCAATTATTTTATAATTTTAAAAGATGGTTTGATATGCAAATAATTTATTTCCTTGATTGTTATCAGTAATATTTTAACTATTGAAATAGTAATAGTATAAAATACAGCGTATAATTATGAATATGATATTTGTTTTTGTTATTCAGAAGAATAAAGAAGCACATAAAAAGCAATCTGTGAAATATTATTCATTTGGTTAAGTAACACAATTCAGAAATAATTCTACTTTCTCGATTTGGTAATGATGAACGTCTCAAAAATAGTCGTAATGTTTCAAGCGTTCATTTTATACGCACATCCCTTGGTAAACAAAATGTTGTGTTAATTTTCATAAATAATAGTAGTTTATGTTTCTAGCAAAATTTATACGTATTTGAACATTCTCATTGTTTAGTTAGCGATATTAATACCAGGCTGACTAGTCATTTTGACTGGAAATGTTTTAAACTTAGTCGAAACGAACTCTTTTTAAACTTGAGTATGACGTTAAAAGTAACATGGGCAAACAACAAAGATTCGAGGGTAATGTTTTCATTTAAAACTAATCGTAGGACTAACCAAACTGTTTAGGTTGATCTTAAGAATTATGTGTATCTACACAATGAGTACAGAAAAGGACCTATTGATTTTTCTATGGGCTTTTGTGAGTTTGTGACATCAGATATGTTTGACATACCTTTGATGTTGGCAAATAGTAACATTCGTCAGTGCCCTTTGCTAAAGGTAAACTAAAATCTTGCGTGGTATCTTTTTTGAAACATTTTTTAGGACAAGCTTTATTTTCTGCATAATTTGAAACCACACGCCGAAAACATGCCCCCATTCATTCCAGAAGGTAGAATGAGAATGGATTTAAAATTTTTGCATTATGCGGATACCGTCTTTGTGGTCAGTTGGTATGTTAAGATTGTATATCCAGTTAGAATGCCAAACAGTACTTTATTTTAATGTTATTATGAGTAGTAGTAAAACATAAATGGTAATGTAAAACGTATTTGTATCTTTGTGTTAATATTGAATAAAGCAAAAAAAAACAAAAGGTATGAAGCTATTTTCCTTCAGATACTAGTTTCTCAGGTAATTAAATTAATGGTAGCATTATCACATACAGGGTGACTTTTTGATAAGCTTCAATTAACCGTATTTTATTTTAACTAAGATATATTAAAAAATCCTCCAAACCGTTTCGGTACTACGCAGCGGGGAATCAAAGTGGCCCAACTAACATGGCGACATCTCCACCCACCACCCCTAGCCACTGCAATTTTTAAATCTTAAATGACACCCTCCCTTGCGAAACGTCATTGCGAAGCTCATGAAAAATTATTTTTGATTGATGCCATACAAAGGCACATTAGGATACAAAAATTAAACTTTATTTAACGATAAACTGATCGTATACGTACTCGTAATACCCATCTAGAAACTAAATGATAAAACAACGCTACATTTACGCATAATAAAATTATTACCTAATTAAAAGTTCAAAACGAAGTCAAATAAAGGATTTCTAAATTCGCGCCTCACGTTCGATACAAAGTTCCTGGAAATTGAACGGCATTCTTGTATTATGCGATCACGAAGTTCCTCCAATGAAGCATTCTATGATACTTCTTCTTTCAATACAATTCCGGAAATGTTTCACAGAAAACTGACAAACAGCAACATCATAATGAGGAACGACTCGTCTTGCTAAAAGTGAATTAAATTTTTATTTAAATTTTGGTTCCCGTCAACATTTCTATGAGTCTCTACTTCATCTATGAGAGAGGTTCTATAGTAGCCTGTAGCACGTTTGGCTAGATATCTCAATTTTGATTTCCATCGACATAGGAACAATAATTGTATCTCCCAAAATACCTGCACAGACGTTAATTTTTTGAGGTGGTTGGGTATGCCTTTCACAAAAAAGACGCGTATTTCCATCCTACCAATAGCGACAGTTGTGTTTATTCACCGTCCCATTAAAAAAACGTGCAATCGTCACTAAAACAGATGTTTTTCACTAACTCAGGATTATTCTAAATCTTTCCCGGCATCTCCTGTGCATCTTGTAAGGGTGGAATTCGTCCAACTTAAGCGCTCGTGTTACTGTTTCCGGCGCAAGTCCTGTGGTAACCGCTGCTTTTCGCAGTAAAGAACTGTAGCAAAATGGCCCAAAACTTGTATCTGGGCAAGTTCATCCAGTACTCTTCGCTCGGTTCGTCTTTTATTTACCACAGACCCCGTTCCTTCAAATCCTGCAACTACTTTTCTGGATGCCTGTTACTAGAGACAGAAGCTGCGTTTAGCGCAGATCGGCCCTCGAAACCGCAATGAAAATAATTTTTACCCCTTCGGATAAGGTGTACACCACTTTCTTTAGTAACGCCAACAAACTATGTTTAATAAACTTCTGATTCGATGGGTCTACTATTTGAAGCTACTTGTTCTTGAAGATTTTAAATCCCAAAAATTCAGTTTCCCTGATGAAAAAGAATTTTAATTACCGCCGGCAATTAACAAACTGGGTATTTTCTTGCTCCTTTGCCTAGTAAGATTATAATCAACAAGATTTTTAAATTCTTTGGTATTACAAGGCCAGAAAATGGGCGTTTGAGAGTACGAGTAAACTTTGTAGGCCGAGACGAGTTCTAGGCCTTCAAACTTATGAGTACTCATAAACCATTTTATGACAGAGTGACACACAAGATTTTTTGTGCCGACGTCAACAATTGTTATTTAAAATTCATAAACAAAATTTTTATACTTTTTAAAATTTCAAACCTGTTGAGATTAAGTTGGAAATACTGACAACTGGCAGTAACCTGTATAACATAAAAAATACAATTGCGAAATTATTCATTAATCGAATTTTGTAGGTACCTTACCAATTTGTTAACGGTCTGAATACGCCCTATTACAGAACTAAGGCATAAACATTTTTGTCATTTACCTATTAGCTGTAGGTAGTTATCACATAAGTTACGAGTACATATCTGACCAGTTTAATGTCAATTAAAGTTTGATTTTTTTGTCAATGAAAAGCATTCGGTGCCATTTAAGATTTAACAATTGGGTGGCACGTGTGTGGTAAGGTAGAGACACGCCATGTCAGTGGGGTCGTTTTGATTCACCCTGCGTACTGCCGAAACGGATTTGAGCATGTTTTGATATCTCTTAGTTAAAAGAAAATACGGCCAATTTAAACACAAAATATCACCCTGTATTTACCTAATATCCATTTCTTTATTTTAAAGTAACGTTTTGACGGCTATTCATTTGTCAATGATATTTAAATTGGGCCTAATGCAACTTAAACACCCGGTGTGGAACAACACGCTACAATACAACCCACAAAATGGTAATTAATAGAACCTTTTTACGATAATTATGCAACCTCTTATAAGTTCCTTACGAAACATTGTAAAAAGAAAAACAATAATTTACATCAAACAGACGTTTAAAACTTCTATAAATTAATCGATAATACAGTTTAATCATTTTCAATCACATTTATTTAATTTTTATACTAATTTCGCTTTACATTAAGAAACTTGACAAAAAAAAGTTAGGTAAAAATGAATTTTCTTAAAAATATTTTCGTATAAAACTATTTATTATTAAAATATTGAAAAAATTTAAACTAATACATAAATTCTCGATTAGGTCTTTGTCGCTAAATTAAGTGTCTTATCAACAAATTGAATAGAACACAATTAATCTATATGATTAGGTCCTATATATTGGCATTTTTACATCATTGGAATATAGAGCTTTTCAGAAATATTGGAACAAAATCAATAATACTACTAATAAACCCTCCTTTGCGGCGTTGAGTTTCCTCAAAATCTAATCAGTCCAAGGTGAAAAAAGCCTAATTACAAAATTTTCAAGGTTACGTGTTTTTGTACTGTAGTTATCGTGGATACTCGCACACACGCATACACATGCATACACTCACACACGCTCAAGCGCACACACGCACAAAAGGTGCACACGCACACACTCACACACACGCACACATGCGCACATGCACACACGCACACACGCGCACACGCAAATACACGCACACACACACAAGCACGCACACACAAACGTAGGCACACATCGGACGCATTCACGCAAATACACACTGACACGCACACGCAACTCACACGCACACGCACTCTCACACGCACACGCACACACACGCACACGCACATGCACACGCTCACGCTCACGCACACGCACATACACATGCACATGCAC